>JAUZNC010030902.1:1604-20749 GCA_034780395.1 Vannuccia rotundouncinata | reverse complement strand
AGCCAGATAGGTCACGTGAATCTCTCGACCAATCAGAAGACGAATTGGTTGAGACGTACTCATCACCTACTACTTGCTACTATTTCAAAGCACTTGGGAGACGAATGGCTTGATATAAGCCGTGTTCGTTATAAAAAGGAGATGAAGTCAGGTCAACAGAACTTTACCTACTTTACTGATCATATGGAGCTTTCAAGAGTGTTTCAACGATGACGAAAAAGCACATGGAGAAATGCGGCTTTATTCTCAATCATAATATAATCTCTCACATCGCCAATAAAAGATTCAATGTAAAACCCTCATTGCTGTAACCATTAATCTTGAAAATCCACAATCTATTGCGCTGCCAAATCCAGAAATCTTTGAACCTTTTTAGTTAAAATTCTTTAAGTGACTTCAAGGTTGCAACTCTAGCTATTCTTCACCATAAGATGAAGTCTTTGGGCATATACTTTACTGATGCTAATCTCACCTTTTTATAGAAACATGCATTTGTAATTAGATGTATAATACTGACACTAAAATTAGGACTATTTTTCTCTCTTATATATTTTTAGTATCAATTTTATTGCATGTGTTGTATCAGCTATACGTTGAATTTTCCATTTTCGCTATATAAATGCTTTCTCCCCCCTTTCATTATATCTTGATTTTAATATTTTATTATTTTTCTTTCTGATAATATATTTCCTAATGGAGCATGTGGATAGTTAGAATGAGGAAACTAAAATAGTTTTATCCATAAAAATTGTATATTTTAAATAAAATAAAAGAATAGGGAAGATTATCCATACTGACAACTGCTTTAAAAGAAAGAAATCAATCAATTCTTCATAAAATATATTGTAATACATGTATAAAAGCATTTAATCTGGAAACTTTCCTATACTAGTATGCAGACAAGCGATAAATATGTGTCAGTATGGTAGGTATATAAGAATATTGGTTTATGGATAAAACAATGGATTTTATCAGAGAAAAGAACTGAAACATAGCTATAAAAGCTCCAGTAAAAATTAACAGTTTTGTTTTCGTTATACTCTCAGTAAAGGATCCGTTTGCAAAATCTATGTTTCAATCATCATGAAATTAAAAAAAATAAAATCAAATTAAATGAGCCAAATTCGATAAACATTATCCCATATGAAAATTGAATTATAATATTTTATTTAATAAGAATATCATAAATTTAGCTAACCCATCCTCTACGATTTTAAATCCATCTTTGAAATTTTTCAGTAAATAAATGAAGTACGTCATTCTTAAGAGATTCATGATTGCGTAGAGATGGAGTAGACGGAAACGTTTGTAAAGTAGATGTCGCATCTGCTGATGGAGCCACTTGATGTTCTTTTTCCTCTTCTTCACGTCTGCGTTTTTGTATCCCCCACTCAAGGTTGTAAATATACATTTTATGCTCTAAGTCTGGAGACATATAGGAAGTTTCTTTTTTCTTCTTCTTTGAAAGATTTTCCATTTCTAGATACTTCTCTTCATCGAATAATACAAACCGTCGAAAAAATTAATATTCTCCCCCCCTTTTCCTTTTTTTGGGCTTTTCCAAGGTATTATGTTTGTTCGATTGCGCATGTGTGAGATAGATATATTGAGGTTCATCACATGGCAAAATATATTTTTGGTCCAGCAACAATGATGCTTAATTCGCATATCCATATTTCTTCTAGATATTTTGTTGGAAATACAATTTTAATTAGTTTTGTTTATAATAAAAAGATAGTTATTAGGACAGTGGAAAAGATGATGCTGAAAATACTGAAAGTGACAAAGATTATTATAGTGTTGACATATTTTAACAATAAAGTCAATGTATTTTATAACGAATTGATTTATTTATGAATTTTAAAGACTTCTCAAAATCAGAGTAATCTTCTCAAAATTATGGCAATCTTATCAAAATCAGGGAAATATTCAACTCATGGCAATGACGGTGATGGCTATTTAAATCTGGGTTTTATTTAAAATTTGATTTTGAAATAATTTTGTAAATTGAATCATTGTATGAATTTTAGGGACTTTTAATAATGTTTAACAATATTAAAATTAGATAAAATATGTTGAAATTTACTAAAACAATAACTACAGATATTTAGGGAATTTATAAATTTTTATGGATTTTTAAGGATATGTTTCCATTTATAACGATTTTTTTGGATTTTTAGAAATAATAAAATGTATTAGAATATTATAAAATTTGGTAAAATACGATAAAATTATAAATATTTTGAGATTTTAGGGAATATAAAGGATATTTAGTTTATATATTGATATTTAGTGATTATTTATTATGCATTTTTCAAGTATCCGAAACGATTGTGCTGGACGGTTATAGACAATTGCTCCGCTTAAACACTATAAAAGTAGTGTAAAATTTCCATATTGACTTTATATTTAATAAAATATGCTCTTCTTTATGGATAAAACTATTTTCCATAATATAAAACAAATAAAATCATAAAAACTAAATTTATTGAAAGAGAGGGAAAAGCATTTATATGGTATGACAATATAAATATCTAAATATTTAAATAATGATAAAATGGTACATATATTCTTTTGATATGGAGAAATATTACATGATAATTATTCATTTAATAAGCAGTGTAAATATTTAGTTTCTATAAGTTTTTATTAATTTAGTTGAGTAACAGAATCTATTTCATGATAGATAGTTTCCTCACTTTCATTCATAGTCAGATATGAACTGCTTAAAAGAACTGAGTCGCAGAGTCGTTTTCCACTTGCAGGGAGGGTGCGGATATCAACAATTTGGGGAGAACTAGAATTTTCCGCAACCTCCTTAGTAGGGTGGGCTTCTTCGCGAGAGAAGTGAAGTCCCACGAAGGTTGAAAGTTTATTGGAGGAGTAGTGGACGACTATCAATTCGGTTAAACTGGCGGCTTTATCCGTATTGCCATGCTGTCCGATGAATATGCCATTAAGACAAAGTAAAAATTGATATCATAAATTAAAAATAAATTGAAGTACACATGGTACACATGGTATAAATATATTAGAAATTTGCATTGCTATACTATGTACCATTAGTCAACTAGTTAAACATTGTAAAAATATGTGTAATTTAATATCTAAATATATAAAAATGGTTATAATTAATTTAAATTTGGAAAATATAATTTAATTTATTTCACTTTATTTTTTATTTAAAAATTTCCAATTTTTAAAATTTCCAATTTTGAAATTTTGTTTTGATATTCAAATTCTCCATATGCAGCATAGTACATTTAGTCTCGATACTCGGTAATCAAGTTTTTAATAGGAAAATCAAATTCTCCATACGCAATATTTACTCATGACTAAATAATCAAATACAGCACCTACTCTGAATAGACGGAATCATAGTTAGCATTATAACATATAATGATCCTTTTTCGGGGTAGAGGTCCGTTTTCCCTACTACTAACGATGAATAATTACATTTGAATAACTTCAAGTAAATTAATATAAATAAAGTAATATATAATAGCAATACTAAATTATTTTTTAAAATAAAGAAAATTTAGTTAATTGCAAATATCGATGCATATTTCAAATTTTGCGAAATTTAACTTGCAGAATAATTGTAAACGGTTATCTTAATATCATACAATACTAACCAATTTACAAATATTAAAATTTTTATATCTAGATATTTGAAGTCAGCACTTTTAAACTTAGCTGATCTAGTACTTTTTCAATAATCGTTATTAAAACATATTACTTTTAGTAGTATAATGTATATTTCCAGATTTTCATTATATCATAAATATAGATTATGAATTATAACATTATTAAGTTGAAATTTAATTTCAATTATATAAATGACATTAAATATCAAGCTCAATTTAACTTTTAAACATTTGTAAGCAGATAAAATAATAAAAATAATAAACTCAAAAAGTATAATTAAGGGTGTCTCAGTACTATAAAATGGTGTTTTACTACTTTTAAAGTAAGTTACGAGTAGAAATTAAGTTTTGTAAATTCTCGTCGATGTATAAAATTACATACCAATAGACAATACAAACTAAAAGAATTATTAATAATTTGAATATTACAATGAATACGAAACGCATCAAGACTAGTCCTTAATCTTCAATGGTGACTAAAATAATAAAATTGCTTTAATAAAAAGAAAATATTCATCCTAATAAAATATTTTTAAACGAATTATATATTTTATATATGAATTAAAAAGAAATACTAATTAAAACAAATTTTTTATACTTTGTTATAAGGAGTGTTATATTTAAATTTAATCTTTTATTCAGAATTTTCGTCTCTGACAGACTCAAGTATTTGATATTAAAAAATATATTTTAAAGGTTAAAATGGGGGGGGGTTAGTTAAATAGTTTTAAGAAATATAAACTTTGATAATATATAGAATCGAGATTAAAAATTTAATGTTGACATACCGAATCAAGTTATAGAAGACAAGGAATTATAAATATAATTCGTTCAGTAATATTTATTTACTATGTTTTACATTAATTTGATCTATCTCTACATAAATAAAAATGATTTATAAATATTGCGAAATATTGGTGTTTAGCAATTTTTAATATTTTCTTGAAAATGTGTAGTTTAGTTCTCAAATATAATTAATGATTTCTATATTTTAACGTGTTTAAAAATATTTTATTAGGATGAATATTTTCTTTTTATTAAAGCAATTTTATTAATCATGTTTCTCTTTATTTTACTGATTCAAAAGAATTACGAATATTTCTATTTTATATTTACTCACAATCACTTAATATTAATATTTAGAAAATAATATATATTTATTTATTCTTTGTAATTATCACAATTCATCGTTTTTAATAAAACTAGCAGCGTATTAGTAACAGTCGCGGTTACTCAGTGAGCATGATTTTGTTGTTTTCAGAAGAATTGTTAGAAGAAATTGCAAGAATTCAGTAGAAACGTGATACTAAATTGTCGTCATTATGATTAATTTGTTTTAATATTGGATGTCAATAATATGGAATATTTGTTTGCAATAAATTGCGTTATTGATCTATATAACAAAAAATTACAATGTATTTCTTGAAATAATATTTGCAGTATATTTTGAACTTTTTGATATATCTTGTGTTATTATCTAAATATATAGGCTGTCTTAAAAATACGAGTGGCAAGCAATAAATTTAGATATGGATTGTCGCTTGTTTTTTTTTAATTTAGCCTATATATGGTGAAGTAATTATCTAAATCATAGGTATATTCATTGATATAGGCAAATTACCAGGCTTTATACGAATAAGACATCGCCTGATATAATATTATACCCATAAAGTAACAAAACTATGATTATAATTAGTCAAAAAATTATTATTATAATTTAAAAAGCTATGATTATAATTAGTCTATGATTATAACGGATTTAATTAAATAGACTTAAATAAACAATTCTCAAAAAAACATATGTCGTATATGTATATACAATTAAAAGTACTTTATATATGTATATGAACTAAAAGATATATTTTAACCACTTAAGATATATTGACCGATTTGGTGTTATACTTCACAGCTCAATATTAGTAAAATTATTGATCGAACAAAATATGAAAATTTTGTCTTTTGCACGTTTTATTTCGAAATTGTTCAATTAAGGTTACCGATATAGAAAAATAATATAACGATATCAATGGGTATATTGTTAATATTTTCTTTAATCGACATTTTTAGAATTCGTTAGATCGATATATAAATTGAATTTAAATCGTTATTTTATGACAATAAAAGTGTTTGATTCATCAATTTTGTTTGATCTGTGATTAAAAATATAAAAATCATGAGCTAATACTTTTGTGGTAACAAGGAAAACGAGTATTGTAATTGTAAGTGGTTATTTTGTGTAACCAGGAATAGAGCAGAACATACTAGGCTGCGCGGTGGGATATTATTGTAAATGTATAATAATATATTAGAATTAAATAGATAACTATAATTAATAGAGTTATATATAAAATGTTCATCTTCATAAAAACAGCAACAAGGATTAAGAAATATATTTTTTAAAAAATAAAAAAAGGTTTCCTGCCATAAAAATGAAAAATCTTTCCAGTTATCTTATATGAAAACGATTATTTTATAATATTTTCCCAGAAAAATGTATTTAAAATATTAATCATTCTATGTATAGTCTTAGTTTAATTTTAATAATTTAGTTTTATATTCTATTTTAAAACGAAACAGGAAATTTAGTATTCGAATTGAAATAAAATTTGAAAATATTATAATGTTACATTTATGGTATACAAAAATCTAGACACACCCTATATAATAGCACGCCTTAAAATAATATATAAATATTCACCTTATTTTTAGAAATGAAAAACATAGTAGGAGGAAACAAATGTAGGTAATACCTTTATTATTTATTACAATTAAAATTGGGTGTGGTTTACTGTTAGTTTAATGTTAAATTATAAATGGAAGGGCTGTATACATACATTATGTAAGAATGTTAAGAAGAATGATCTTTTATAGAAAAGACAAAGTCGACCTATTTATTATATAGATTACGACATAGAGAAATGATTTATTGTATTGAACAATAGGGGGCAGAAATGTACCAGCAATTTGACATCCACGTGTATTACGTAATAAAGTTAAAAACACAATAGTAGTACTTAGAGTTTTAATAATAGTATATTGCTTCTAATAAAAATCGAATCATCAATCGAACTTAAGACTTTAACCTTCCTTCTATACTATTTATAATAGTTTATTATCTCAAAAATTATCAATCAGTGTCTATACTCTTCCTTGTCAACTGTGTTCAGTTTATAAATATTGCTTGCGCAATCGGTACCGTTTCGTTGGTTGTTTTACTAACCGCTTGTTCAATTTTTCAGTTTTCTCTGTTTCCTTGAGAAAGGCAGACGCATCCTATATCTGTTGAAATATTCTTCTTTTTACATACTTCAATGTTTGTATATATCTATTGTATATGTGGGTACTCAAGTAGTTGGTTAGGACGAAGTCTACCCCATACAAAGGATACTTTGTTCGAACAAAGACATCCCCTCCCCCCTGCCCCACACCTTTACATGTTAAATTTCCGCACACATTTACTAGTTAAATTCTCATCCAATAGGAGTCCAGTTAATTCAAATTTAAAATTAATCCAAGGATTAGGTCGATTGGATAATCGACCGCGTTATTTGGTTCTTATGAAAAATTAGTATTATGTGATAGTGATCTTTAGGCCATCCACATCTGAACCATTGCTAGTTAAATTTCTCCACACCTTTGTTAGTTAAATTTCTGAGCATTTTGCATGTTAAATTTTTTCCGCACGTTTACTAGTTAAATTCCATTCAATAAGAATCCAGTTAATTCAAGTTAAAATTAATGCAAGGGATTAATGCTTTAGTATTATCGTCCGCGGTATTTGGTTTTAAGCGATTAGAGCACGGGAAAGGCCTTATTTATCCATTTTAAATAAATGAGCACCAAAATTCCCGCGGTTCTAAAAATGGATATGACAGCATATGGCTAATCGAAGCCTATTGGCTACACTTTTAGTTAGTGATATAGTTTCTTGTCTCTCGTATGGACTTTGTGTGTACTGTGTCTGTCTCATTGCCGCCTATTGATTGTTATTTGAGTTAATGACATGTTTTTGTGTTCTCCACAATACGCATGAAAAATTGTCTGGGAATTGAACATTTTTCGCGCTGAATTCAAATTAGTATAGTGCAGTTAAACGCGATGATTGAGGTACTTGATTACTTTTATTTCGGCTATACAGTATGGGATTTTAATAATTTTTAGGGTGATTAGTACTATATCACACATGGAGAATTCGATTTTTCAATTGAAAACATGATTAATTATTGTAATCGATATCTGATTGACACTTATTAGATTTTCAACAAGACAGCAAGGGATTTGAATAATTTTAATGGCTATTAATACTAAATAACATATGGAGTATTCGAATGTACTATTTATTATCTTCTTCAATTAAACAAATATTTAAACATTATTTTTTCCCTATATCACAAATTAGTTCCAACTCCACCCACGCATACGCGTCACATCTCATTCACGTGGAATTATCCGAAGATTTAAACTTTTTGGGAATAAACTGAGGTTTTGACCATACTTCCACGCATACTGCGCACTTTTACGAAGTAAATTCTCATCCAATTTAGTTAATTCAAGTTAAAATTAATCCCAGAAATTACGTTGGATGTATTATCGCATACGGATTAAATTACTTAGGTAATAAAAAAACTGGCGGTGAATTCAAATTTGTATAGTTAAACGCGATGAGTGCCACGAATGTTACTATATTGCAATGAAGAATTCGATTTTACAATTATAAAATTTGGATTGAGCATGAAATTTTACGTTTTATTCATGTGAGTCATCTAAGTAATCTGTTAAAATCCTCCTACGCTAAAAGCCATTTCATTCATTAAAGATCCTCCGATGACAATGAGAATTAATTAGGCATCGAAAAAGTATGAAATTTCATGAATCATCTCCTTTTCATGTTAAATTCTGCACATCTTTACTAGTTAAATTTCTCATCAACCTTTACTGACAAATTCTGACAAATAATAATTAAGTATAATGTTAAATAAGGAGATGTAAGAGTTGTTGATTTCATTCTCACTTTTTGAGAGCTCTCTGACGGTTTTCTCTCTCGATCGGTCTACTCTTCACTCTCATCATCATGACTTCTTCATAAGATTTTATTATTGAGGCGGTGTTTCAGTCTGTACTCCCGCTAATCAAAGGGGGTCCTCATCGTTGTGTCCAGTCTAAGGAGAAATCACTCCATTTTATTGACGTTTAATCCTCTACGGGTTCAACTTTGCTGTTAACGATAAAGTCCTCGGCTATACTCAGACTCTGGAAACGTATGGTGACGAAACGCGGGATCATCTCGCCTCTAACATTGAATTGGTGGAGACACAGGGATTTTTGAAGCTGTCCGCATTTCTCTTCAACCCGAAGGAGGCTCCCGGATTACCAAAATCTTTTACAGATATTTTCTTGGCCACTCCTGGATTGCGACCAAATTTTCGGAAGAATTGCAGACATATATTGGGAAATGAAATATATTGAGAGGCAATGCTACTAGATTCGATTGGACCGGCAATTCCATGCAGATTAAAGATATAGGTGCGGGGAAGTATCACTTTTTGTTCCGACTCAATGGGACCTACATAGGACAGCACGGAAATACTGGTGAAATTGCCAGTCTAAACTTTACAATAGTCCAAGTCCATCATCAAGCAATAGAGGGGGGGGGGTGCGAAAACGTACTCCACATTTCTACTGAGCGAAATAGAGTTGAAAAAGAATGCTAAACCTTGGGAAGATGTCTCTATGTTGTCGGGGGACTTCATATACCCTCAGTGACTTCAAAAATTCCTCCTCCTCCTCATCAGGCCCCCTTCCAGTTGAAGAAGCAGAAGAAAATACGCGGACTTCCAAAACTGATACACACCGCACCAATGCCCTCGAAGACGAATTGACTCAGCGATTTTAATTAATTTATATTTGACAATGAATATAAGCACTGAAACCTTAAAGTTAGAAATAGATTCAATAAAGACTGTCTTCACTGTCTGTTTTTATCAACTATACCTAATCAGACTAAATCTTCTAATCAGAATAATAAATGTTGTATCATCTTATAATTATTTTTATATATATTTGCTTTTTGTGCAACCTTTTAAATGCTTTGCTCCACTCCTCTTTCAATAAACGCTTTTCTTATATTATTTAAATATTTTTTCTTTTTTTATAATTATTTGTCGGGATAGTTAGAATTAGAAACAGAAAACAAAACGTTTATCCATAAAGAGAGTATATTTTAATAAAGATAGAGTCAATCTACAAAATTCTCACTCCTCCTGCAGTGTTTAACAGAGCGAAATTCTTTAATCGTCCAACACAATTGTTTCGGATACTTGAAAAATGCAAAAGAAATAATTACTAAAACATATAGTTTATCAATTAATAGTTGAACGCTCTAACCATTGCGCTACCTGACTAATACATATTACTCTAATTATTAAGCATATTATAAAGTAGAAAGATTCATGGAATCTTCTAAAATTCATGGAAATCTTCTCAAAATCAGGACAATCTTCTCAAAATCAGGACAATCTTCTCTAAATCAGGTCAATATTCTCAAAATCAGGTCAATTTTCTATAATTCAGGTAAGTATTCCAAAAATCATGAAAAACTTATCAAAATCTGGGTAATCTTCTCAAAATCATAAAAATCGTTTAAAATTCGTTAAAAATTTCGTAAAACCATAAATATCCTAAAATATCTATTATAATTATTTTATTAACATTAATAATATTTTTTTGAATTTTATCAAATTTTATCATAAATAAAAATCGTTTAAAAACCCTTAAAATCGTTAAAAATCCCTAAATCATTAAATTCCACTAAATAAGACTAAACATAAAAAAAAAATATTTCCAGATTTCACAAAAATCATTTTGAAAGAATTATTCTGAATTTAAGAAGACTGTTCATACTTTAAATTGAATAGCTGGAAATAATTCTGGGGGTCTTTACACGAAACCTTCGTAAGTATGAGCTTCTTACGTTGAAAGATAAAATGTTCTTACGAAAATGCTTAAATCGCGTTTCTCGAAACCTTCTTACGAACTTCGTAGAGTTACGGAGAATTAACACTCGTTCTTATCTCGTGCTTGGTGAATCGCCGGAAAATATTTGAATTTTTTGTAAAAATGTGCAATTTTAGTAATTTAGCACAATTTTAAAGTTAATTAAACACTCAACATAAGCTTTAGTAAATCCATGATTCGATTTTTTGAAAAGCTTATTTTCTATGCTATTTTAATCTATAAATTTTTATATGTTTATATTTTAGTTATATTGTTTTAAAATCAATATATAAATAGGATATTTATGCCTTATATCATTTTTCTAACAATATTTGATAAGATTATAAGATAAAAATATACCATTATATAAATTGAAGCAATTTAAAAGTAAGATATATGGAAAGTACGTTTCATTATTTTTTTTGGAACCCAAATAATCGACCGAGAAAGACTAGATATCGAGAAAAGTAGGCTTCAACTCGAAATGGAAAAGCACCTGTAATTTTATGTTTTATATAATAATATCTTTAATATTATGTACACTGTTATATTTCTATTGATTATTACTGACAATAAAACTTTGTAAAAATATCAAATTTATAACTCAAGACTTTAAATATATATTTTTTAATTTTATATATTTACTAGCTATATATTGCATTTTTTATTTTTTAGTCAATATAAAGAAGTCATGGTGATACATATTTAATATAAAAATAAATAGAATTCATACCTCGTAAATAAATGAAATCTTATGTATTTTTAGTCGTTATTCTAAAAAAAGTTTCATGTAAGTAATATAAAATCAAAGTATATTTTATAGCAATGCAACTTTGTGTGAATCCTTATAACTACAATTAGATCATAAATTAAAAATATGCTTCATTAATTTATTTATTAAAAATCTATACATACCAAGCTATATATGTATAAAATTAATTTTACAAATAATTTATTAAATAATATCGTTATATATTATAATAGTCATAGTATTTTAAATGAATAATCTAAATGAATAATGACTGTATACGAATTGTGTATTGTATCAGCGTCTTTAATTCCAATAACATTCTTAGGAACACTATTGAAGCATTTAATAGAATTTATTCCTTTCCCCATTGAACCAATCTTGCCATTGTTGAAGAATAAAATTGATGAATTGTTATATCGAAGTTTAACCATTTTAGGACGATAAGAATAAAGTTTTACATTATAATCAGAAATTTGAAGAAGATCGTATATATTTTGCAATGATAATTCAGAAATTTATTTTGAATATCCACTAAATAGTCTATTTACATTTTTGATTGACTTCATTTTTTATATTTTTATTATTCTTTTTAAAATTGAATACTTGACATTTATTACTTTAAGCTTGAATTTGATATATGGTTATAACTTTCAAAAATCACGGGTTTATAAATCCGTTCACAAATAAAATGTGATAAAATGTTATAAAATTTGTTAAAGAAGGGGGGGGGGGGAAGGGGCTTAAGATCTTTGAGATCTTTGTGAAGTGGCACAAGTTCGTTTCCCAATTTCTGCCGAATGAATTGCCTGAGATGATTTCCCAGGTATTGTAGGACACTATCTCGATCCGCGAATTTTCCATTTGCTCGATCCAGCACTATATTGCGGAACTGTCGCATAGGTTCATGTCTGGCGAAAAAGAATAAAAACGTTGATCAGTCTGTCAACATGTGAAAGGTCATTGCCGACGAGCAGATAATATTTCTCTAGGAACACTATATGGAGTTCACTATTCACCGTATCTACCTGTACTAAAATTTGGAAGAATCAATCAGCTCTAAAGGTGATGCTATTTCTTGTCTGTGACATCAAAGTTAGCGACCACCAGCTGAATCCAGCCATGCTCTCACTTTTTGTTGCAGTGGATAATGTTGAGCTTATGCCCATTACTCCTCAATGACAAGCACATTGCCTGTGATTGTAGCCAGTATCAGCACGAGTCATAATATTACCATTCTATAGTTCAAGGATGAATTGTAATTTAGATACAAGGCGATGTTGAAAAAACTAAAGATTAATCGACATCGTTAACATCTGATAAATCGGTAAAATTATTTCGATTAATCGTTATTCCGCTCGTTAACGAAGAGTTTTAACGATGTCGATTAATCGGTAAGTTTTGTAAAACAGTCAAAATTATCGATCGGTTTTAGCGAAGAGTTTACCCTTCATAAAAATCGCGTGGGTAGAGTTAACGATTAATAGTTAGTTTATACAACATAAATTTTAATTAAATAACATATTATTTTGCAATGATTTATGATAAAAATATTAAAAACGATGATAACATGACAGGGGCGGCCTGAGGGGCACGTGCCCCTCATCAAGAAAGAATACACCCTTGCTATTATAAATGTAGTATTATAGTGCCATTATAATCCTATATGACCTTGCGCCCTTATATGATTTGCGTCTTTATGACCTCGTAGCCCCCCTTGAAAATATTTCTAAGACGATAGCAATATAGTTATGATAACCTGATAGCAATATAGTCATGATATCATGATAGCAATATAGTCATGATATCATGATAGCAATATGGTCATGATATCATGATAGCAATATAGTCATGATAACATGATAGCAATATAGTCATGATATCATGATAGCAATATAGTCATGATATCTTGATTATGGATGGCTTGATTGTCAAAACTACACAAAATATTACTTTATCGAATTTTGCTTTATTATTGGCTTCTTTGAAAGGGATAACTGTAGTTTTCCAATCTAGATACTAATTAAGATATTCCACTTTTCCAATATAATTGCTCGAATATAGTAGAGTTCAGTTTCGATATTAATGTATAATAGTTAGATAAATATATTCAGAGTGAATTCAAAGATTTAGGATGATGAAATTATTGAATGTTTTTGATATCCTAAAAATCATGGCATATACAGTCATGTTTTCATGGCTCTGTTTAAACACAAGTAAAATGTAAACACAATTTTTTTATGTAAACATCTTTTTAACTAAAATAAATAAATGTATTAATGATATATATTCAAATATATTTCTCTTTACAATTATAAATTACAATAATTGAAAAGTATAATTATACTATTGATACTAATGCTTTGTTGGATCATTGAGGTTTCTTGTTATCTGGATAAAAGTTTAAGCATTAAAGAGATTTAAATATAAATTAATTTGTATTAGTAATAATCAAAATTTTATAATTTAGATCTTAATTAAATTTTTCCAATTTGTATTTTATTATTATATACATGCATTTTTCGGGACATTTTACACAATTTAAAATGTATTTTACACAATGGGAAATGTAAGGCAAATACTGACGTATGTTACAAAAACATATAGCAACATATTTTACTTAGATAAAATGCCTCAATAAGATTATACTAGGTAATGTATATAATATTTTAATTTTTTTCCAAATTGTATTATACCTATCGTTGTGGGAATATAAGCTCTCAATAGATATTCTTGTTTGCTAATGGATTTTGCAAACAGATGATTAAACATTGACCAACTGAAAATGAATATTCATGCATTGTAGATGTTATTCTGATTATTACGAAAAATGTGTTCATAGATTATAGTAAAAGCTGGATAAATATTTCTTTGAATAACTTAAATTGTAAAAACTTCATTAATATATTTTGCAGATTAAATTTGGTTCACTTGTTTATAACTAATATGTTTAATTTTAAAAAGTAATCTAACTCCTACTCATTTTGTAGATGTAGAAATGAGTATTTTTTATTGAAATAGACAAAATAATATTTTAATTAATATTTAACTATAATTTTTATTAATAGATAATTAGTAAAACTATATTTTAATCTTCATTTATTTTAATTCAACAGCGAAATTTCAAAATATATTATATTCCAATTTTTTCTCAATTGTAAATAAATTTCAAAACAGGTAACGCATTTTTCCCAAATCTCACCGAGTTTTGGTTTAGTATTCACACTCACGCATATATTATTTGTAAACAGCAATAAAAGAATTCTTCTACATATTACTTATTTATTCATTCTCGACGTGGCATTACTCTTAATCTGAGTTAGAAACTTTTAATGAACAAAATTAGTTGATTTTTTTCAAAAATTATAAAAAAATATAATATATTAGAAATCTTGGTTAACTAGATTATTTTTGGTAACCAATTTATACAATATAAACAATTGTAAAATATTATTTAAGAATGAGACTTTTGCAAATAAATTATGTTACGTTACAAAAATCGGGACATAGATATCACTAACAATTTAATTTAGGTAAATGGACGCATAGATATTTGCTTTGACCATCTGGAGAACGTACCGAGATTCGAACCTTCTTCCTTGAAGGCAGCGATGTTACCCGCTCAGCCACGGCTCTCTTTAAATCTTCAAGTATATAAAAGCATTCTTATTATACTGCTGGTATGTAGCTGGATTGTTACACACTCGTATTGAATTATACGCCACTATTTTTATGACAGAATATAAATATTTATGTATAAGTTGTGGCCTGCCCCGGATTAATAAATAAACATAGCTCGACTCGGTCTGGGGTTTGACATTAGCAAAGTACCCTTGACTTCGTGATAGTTTGCGATTAACTTTGTATATCACAATCTGCTTTGTTATTAGGAAGTTTATCTTCGGCATTGTAAATTTTTATACTACTGTTTGTCGGAGTTTTCTTTAATACTTATTAATAAAAAGGATATTTTATGAATTCTTCTTAAAAAATTCAGATTATAAGAAAATTAAAATATATTCTTTTTGTTTGTAAAAGTTTTGTTGTAAATATTTTGCTTGGATAAATTTATTAGTATAAAATATTCAATCTAATTTAAAAGAACACGACTTAGGTTTGCTTTAAAACAAGACTATACTAAACTAAAACAAAACAAAAGCATATATAAAATCTAATCACAAGAAACAACTGTTTTCTTTAAGAGTAGTAATTCTGTAATTCTGTAATTATAATTTTAATGTGTTTTATGTTATTATTTTATTTTTAAAAAATCTGAATATGGATATTTAGGATTCACTTTTAATATGCGATGGTTCTATAATAATAAAATATTACAAATATTAAAATTTGAGATTATATAATATGATTTTTTGTATAAAATTATTATTATAAGTTTTATCACATTTGCGAGTAAAATTATAATAAAACAAATATCTAAATGACACGAATATGGCTAATATGGAACAATTAAAAAAAGGGTTTTTGCTTGTCTACCCAACATCCTATAATTAAAATAATTTTGTTATATCCTATATGTCAACAAGAGTTAATTAGCCTAATACACGGTGGATTGAAACTCTTTCTATAATAATTAATTCAAGCTGTGCATTCTTTGTGTCACATGTATAAAAATAGTTCTTTATATAATATTCAGAATAATTAATAATATTAAAGTTTTCTTCTTATACAAAGGTGGTGTCTTATATATGGAGAAAAAGAAGCTTTCGAATATATTGTCTATGTGAAAAGCATAATTTTTTTATTTATTTTTTATTATTTTTGTATTCCTATTTTTAATTCATAAAAAATAATTTATTTTCAATAACGAAACCTTTCTCTGAAATTTATATTTTAGAGTATGTGTGACATATTTTAAGTAAAAAAATTTTCAAAAATTTCAAAAAGTTTTCAGCTTAAATGATTGTTTTTATAATATGCAACGCCACATTTCATTTAAAAGAAATTTTGGTAATTTTAGAACATACAAAATAAACATTAACATCAAATTATTTATAACTAAACTGTTCCTTATTAAAAGGGGAGGTTATCATTAAATGTCATGTTTTATCGAACCTTCTATGAATCCTATAAAAAACACTTTGTTATACTATAAAAGCCAAATCATTATTATTATTATCGTTGATTGTAACAAAAGTTAAATGTTTAATTTTATTTAAAGAAAGAAGACTTCATTAAAATTATGAAAATTTTTCATTTTAAATATTTTATGGACATAATTTTCTTATATGAGTAAATTCATTTATAAGAAGTAGATTATAGTAATTATGTTTCAACTAAATTCAATTGATTTGATTGAGGTCTGATCAAGTCTGACCTAAAAGTTTTAAAACATAATAAACGTTGATAAGGAGGGTTAATTAATCTTTTAATAAATTACCATGAAAACCAATAGTTTAGCCATCGAGAGCTTAAAATGTCGATGGAAAAGCAACAAAGTTGTAAATAAAATCTCGAGAGAGAGAGATTGGGAGAGTTTTCTAAAAGCTTCAATTATTTTCTGGAAATTTTATTAACTAATAACTTATTTAATAAACTGGACATGATTTTATGATTCGATTTTACGAAATGAATTTTGTCGACAGATTGCTTACATAATTATACCAAAAATGAATATTTATAGAATGCTTTTTTAATTTAGAAAAACGGGATATTTCTGGAAGGCCAAATTGAATCAAAATTGAATGTTTTTTTGTAATAAAAATGACAATTAGGGTATATTGGCGATTGTGGATTAATAAATTACATAGTGGGATATAAAAATGATATAGTTAATGAAGTAGAATGAAATTATCCCCAATGTAATTGAAAAATGTGAAAGGACATTGTATACCCAAAATATTAAATGTAAAAATAACAAAATAACATTTTTGATGTTATAGACTCAATACGTGAATAAATTGTGTCAAAAACAACAAAATTAGATGGTCAAATGTACATCAAATTTCATTTTGACACCACACATCTGACTTGTCAGAAATTTGCACTTTAAGTGTAAAACATAATTACCCTATGACATTTCTCTGAGAAAATTTTATTTTATCAATCGATCACACCGTTGATATCGAATTATTTGATTTGACGACCTATTTTAGCCATTTGTAATTGCTCATCCGATTTTATTTCGAATCTATGCATCCGATTTGTCTGCAAATTTCACTGACACTCAGGAATTGTTATTTAGCCAAAGTTAAGTAGAACAAATATTTTAATTCTACGTCGTTATTTGAAAAAACCGGCGCAGAGTAAAAGGACTCACATGAATTAAACCTGAATGCTTCTACAATTATAAAAAGGAGAAGTTTGTTTACATTTTGGGAGGTTCAGTATAGGAAAAGTAGTCCCACGTAGGGGAATTATCTGAAACTTATAGAACAGTTGTAAAAAGGTGTCAGGTATCCTTATGCAAAATTTGAGGTCATCGGTCCGCGTGGTCGTTTCTGATTGGACCATAAACGTTTCTACAGATGGTTTGCAAATAAAAAACATAGGATCTCGAATTTTTTAGAGTATCCTCAGTAGTTAAGGAGTTCTTTATGAAAAAAATTGAAATTCAAACTCCCAAATAATACAGAAATTTGAACTCAACCGGACGACCTAAGGTAATAGCTACGATCTAGACAAGAGATACTCAGAATAAAATAAAAATATTTTGCAAAAAAATCAATGTCTGTCAAATTGTTTTTGGTGATCAGATCGAATCAAAATTTTGATGATTTTGATTGTGGCAAAAAATTATTGAAAGTGGGCTTGAGAAGTTTTTTAGAGTTAGGGTTTAAATTGGGGCGCACTTGTCATATGAAATTTGGGCGTCGTTAAAAAATACTTGTATTAGCCGATGCTCAAGATATTCCAAGAATAATCCAAGTGCGCACCCTTATTCAGGGTGCTATCGTGATTTAAGTGAGTTAGGGTTAAGCATTTTTTTTAAATAGTCACTTTGAAAAATGTTTCCTAAACAAAAATTGACCTATGCTATCGGTTGTAGAATCGAATTCTAAGGCTAGAGCCAACATTTATGCTCCATTCGAGCTTTTTTGTTCCGTCCAGAGCAAAATCGATAAAATACCCTGAAAAGGTGCATTTCATTTTCAAGCATGTTTTATTTGAAAAGTTTAAGGCCGATTGCACAGTTCTGAAGTCACACAGATTCTTCTTTAAAAAGCGAAACTTTTAAAGGAAAGAATTTTTATTTGAACCTATATTAAGACCGTATTGTCCAAAATAGAAATCCACTGGCAAACTGGCAGGACTGATATTCAGCTAAAGCCATTAGAGGAAAAAGATTTTAGATATCACAAAAGGCTGGTCTTTCCAAAATTTATACAATCACTGCATTCGAGCTACTGTGGTGTGCTTACTCCGGTTTCGATTTTTTAGATATATCTGCCGTGACAGCTAGTCATAAATCTGATGATGCTCTAAAAAGTTCAGTAGAAAACGCTCTTCTAAGCTTCGTGCATTTTCATCCATATTGTCAAAATCAATACGGATGTCAAATACCCCATCAGATGACCAGCAACCAAACAATTAAACAGACAAGCAAGTTTTTTCAACGAATCCTCTATTGCACACAAAACAGCGTTCAATCAAGTATTCGTGTTCGAGAAGATATTTTAACCCTTTAACCCGAATCATCGTACATTGACCTCAATTAGGCTCCCTGATCATCGTATATTGACCTCAATTAGGCTACCTGATCATCGTATATTGACCTCAATTAGGCTACCTGATCATCG
>JAUZNC010030891.1:0-20753 GCA_034780395.1 Vannuccia rotundouncinata | reverse complement strand
ACCGGGAGTAAAATATTTACGCCTAGGCGTAAATATTTGAAAAATCGATATATTTAGTCCAATGGTCTACTACCACGTAGGGGTAGGTATAACTCCATTATTTCGATTTAGTTTTCATGTCCGGACATATAATAATGTGTTATTAAACGTCTTATATCTTAATTTACATTGTACATATATATAAATTTATAAAAAAATTTCAAAAACTATTTTAATTCAAATATTTTTATTTTGCTCTCAAATGAAAAGCGTTTTCATTTTATATAGCTATACGTACTTATAAATATCAAATAATTCTTCTAATCATCCCAATTCTATATTGTAGGACTTATCGTTAAATTTGCGGAAATCAAGAACATTGTAATGGAGTTTCCAAATTTGAAACGAATTTTAATTAGTTAATCTATTAGTAAGCTAGTAGTAAGCTAATTTCGCTTTATGCAACTGAATTTACTCCCTGGTAGTAACTGCTACCGGTATTAAGGCTATACTACCGGTAGCAGCTAATACCTCTTTATGCAATCGACTCCTAAAGATTAAATAAATAAATTCATTGACTTCATAATTTTGTTAGTTTGCTATTCTTAGTATTATGATTAAATATTCTATTCGAATCATAATGTAATAATTCAATAGTTTAAAGTTTCAATTTGTTTACTGCATTTTTTATCGAGTGTAACTGATATTTATTGTATTCCCTACATTTTAAAAGACATTTTATCTATTATATGTTATCAAAAATTGTTTGTTAAAAATATTTGATAACCTTTAAAACAGTGTTATTATTTATATTGGCTTCAATACGATTAGTGTATCTTAATGAAGTATGATTTCCGTTTACAAATTTATTTGTTATTAAATAACAAATAATAATTTTAAACGGAAATAATATATATAATAAATTTTATATATAAATTACTTAGCCAACAAAGATTTAACAAATGAAGCCAAAATATCTACACAATTTAAATTATCGTAAACCATAATATATTTTTATAATATTAAATTAAGTACACTATTAAACTATACAATATTTTATTATCTAGAACTGTCTTTTATTTCTATGATTTACACAGTTAATATTAGTAAAATATGACAGATATAAATGATGTTTTACTTAGCTAAATTTATGAACTCTTTGTTTCGTTTCGCTAGTAGATATCTACTCTTAACTTAGCTGATTTTTGTTAAAAAAATCATAATTTATTCAAAATGATGGATCTAACGGTGTTTACAGATGTTGGGGATACGTTGGTTAAATTAAAAATGTTTCCTTACTTTGACATAGCAAATTATGCATTAATGAGCATGGCAGTCAGAGATGATACTCCGCAAACAGGTTACTAGTTTATTTGTTAATATTAAATATTTCATATTATTTTAAATTTATTAGGTAATTGGCCACTTATTTTTGGATGTCTTATTTAAAAAAATTAAACAACAATATTTTATTCATCTTCACTACCGGATCCAGTTGATTAGTGTTTTCCAGTAATTTCACTTTTTTGTAAGGTCAATATAAAAATGACTGTCACTAGATTTTCATGTCAACTCATTATAATTAGTTAAATGCATGTCTAAACATATATGGATAAGGTTAATCCATAGACTATTTAGCTATTATTCTTTTTGATTATAAATTCATTGTAATATTAACAACAGATATCCATTTATCCATTCTTAAAATAATAATATACATGTTAGCAACAAATAATATTTCCCAGTGTTCCCCTATATTCATTTAATTGATTTCATTCCTTTATCTAGAATATTTTTCATAAGGTTAATTACATTATTTTATTAAAAATGTAATTGGGTAATCAGTTTAAACAGCATCATAATTTGTTAAGGAAAACAATTCCATAGACAACTTGTACCTAATCTGTCTAACAAATTATATTCCTGGTAAAAGAACCCACTTTTCCATTAAGTATGGTTTTATTGGTGAAACATTGGTTCTTTTTCATTATTTACCCAACCTATTTTTGGTTTTTACCCAACATTTTTTTTTGATTTTTATTATGCTGAAATAAAAAATTTAAATAAATAAAACAAAAAGTTTATTTTCAAACATAGGATTGATTTATGATTTATAGATTATCAATTTTATTGATTTTTAATGTTTTACTCCATGTTTCTGATTGAAAGTATGGTAGACACAGCTCTGCTGGTTTTCAGGCTTAGAAATAAGATTGAAACTGGTTTCCTTTATTCAAACAACTCTAATTAAAATTATTAAAAATATATAAATTAATTAAATTATATACAATTAAATTTATTTTTATTTCAGCATGAAATTGAAAAAAAATTGTTGGGTAAAGGACAAAAAATTTCCAACATTTCATTGTCAACAAAAATAATTAAATATATATCAACCTTTTTTAACCTATTATTCATTAAAGTCACTAAAATATACAGGGCTCAAAGTTTATTAAGAATTACCAGATAATTTTTGTTACCTATTTAAATATTTACAGGAATGGATTACCCAATAGGCCATGAATCTGTTCTCTTAAAATTATGAGAAAGGTTGATATTGAGTATAAATTGATATTATTATGTTTTTAGTTTTTGGAGGCATTTTTTGGACCTGTTAAACTGTTTAGGTACTATAATTCCATTTATTTATTTAAACTATGATTTTTAATATTAATATAAGTATGCACATTGTATTTCAAATTATTTTATATATGATTTAATGTATGATTAATTAATTTAGGTACTCATATGTGACTTGACCAGTTCAATTTTAATTACTTATTGTGTGCTAATAAAATGTAATGTATTGTACTCTATGTCAATATGTCAACCATTGCCTACAGTGCATCTTAACTAACTAAAAATCTGAAAATTTAATATTATTTAAATGAATTATACAATAATAGGAACTTGTTGCTCTCTGACAGCATCAGAATAGTTGAATTAGAGTGATAGCCAGAGATTCTGTAGTTAATTTTATGAATAAATTTTTCTTAAATTTTAAAGTCAATTGCATAAAGTGGTAGTAGCCTTAATACCAGTAGCAGTTACTACCAGGAAGTAAATTCAGTTGCATAAAGCAGTATTAGCTTACTACTAAACTAACTAATACCTGGCATAAGTTTTGGGAACTCCATTACAATGTTCTTGATTTCAACAAATTGAACAATGTTATTGTTTTGTCCTATAATATAGAATCTGGATATTTAGTAGAATTATTTCATATTGATAAGTACATATAGCTAGAGGTATAAAATGTAAATGCTTTTCATTTGAGAGCAAAATAAAAATATTTGGCTTAAAATAGTTTTTAAAAAATTTCTATAAATTTTTATATATGTACAATGTAAAATAAGATATAAGACATTTAATAACACATTATTATATGTCCGGCCATTTTTTCCAATGCTAACATGAAAACTAAATTGAAATAATGGACTTATACTTATAATGGACTTATCTTGGTAGTAGACCATTGGACTAAATATATCGATTTTCAAGTATTTATGCCTAGTTGTAAATATTTACTCCTGATAGTACTACTACTGGTTGCAGTTTATGCAATCCACATGAGACTAAATTTATTGATTTTCTTTGTGTTACTACTGATAGTAAGCTAATACCGCTTTATGCAATTGACTCTAAATGAATTATCACTTTTATTAAATACCTTTAATATGGATGTTTAATATCAAAATATATTGTTTTATTAATTTAGTTATGTTTTTATTAAAATTATATTTGATTAACTACATTAAGCCACAAACTACCAGATATTAATAGATTTTTCAGTAGATTTAATGATGACTTATATAAAGATGTAAAACATCATATGGGAAAATGGCCCCCCAAAATTTTGACTTCAGTAGATTTTTTAAACTTCTATTCCCATCCCTGAAGACTTAATCCAACAGATCTTGAACAACACTTAGTTATTATCAGTGATGAGATTGTCACAAATATTTTTGAAGAAAATTAAAACATCTTTATCTAGAACTTTAAAACTATTAAAAAATTGCTCATGAAATCTTGGTAAAATTTACACTAAATGCATTGATCCAGAATTTTCGAAATCTGCTCTTATAACAGCTTACCCAAAGACAAAAGAAATAATCTTTGCAAAAACTTTAAACATTTATACCTATAGCTGTTTCACCTATACAGGCAAGAGTTTTGATAAATTATTACTATCTGAAATACAAAAACAAAGGAGCTCATTTGAAGATGAACATCAATATGCTTACAAGGAAAACTACTCTACAATTGATGCTCTACTTTACATTATGCATTTTATTCATAAGATACTTAATAATAATTCAGATTCTTTAGTAAAATGTGTCTTTTTGGACTATTGAAGCTTCTGAATATCATTGCTTCAAAATCTCTAAATTTGCTAACATACTAAAAAGGGACATGACAGGTTGGAATCAATCTGTCAAAGCCAGAGACCAAAAGATTTGGACAAAGAAAGTATTGAAAGTGGGAAACCCACAGTGAGTACCACTCTCAGCTAAACTTACATTACAGACACTATTAATATGAATGCCTTATACCATCAATCTCAAAATGGAAATATTTTTTTTAATACTCAGATGATTCAAGCTACTTCCTTGCTTTTTATAACAATAACTTAACAGATGAACAAGCAGTTTATCAAAATAATCTAACCAAAATTGTATCTCTTTCTGAAGAAAGAAACTTAAAGTTAAGTACTTTTAAGTGCAAATAAATGATAATTCAATATAGAAAGAAGGAATCTCTGCAAAATACTGTTAATAAAAGAATAAAAGTTACCTTGTGTGAAAAATTTATAATACCTGGAAATTTTTATATCAGACAGCCTAGATTGGACTGAACATGTTCATCACATTGTCAAAAAAGCTCATTTCTGTATACTGTGACTATCTAAACTCCTTCCTTATCTCAATAAACAATTAAAATTAATATTCTACAATATTATCTATGGTTGTGAAGTTTGGGGAACTAGCATACAGCAAAAAAAAAAGAAAGAAACTTATAAAAAATTATTAAATTCTTCTTGAAGGTTTCATCTATACATCCAAATGAACTCATTCTATTACTAAATAACAGCTATGAAATCCATTTTATATATATGGTAACAAACATGGTGGCTAATGAGACCCATTCTCTGCACAAATATATCACTGAACATAGATCTAGCAGATCAAATACTTGAAACGGTATACTAAATATTTACACAAATACCACTAAATATAAACAATATTTCATTCCAAAAGCATTTTTTATATTTATCAAATACAAATCAAATGCAAACCTTTACCCTCCCTGTACTTTTCTGTACACTTTGAGGTGACCCACCATCCAAGCATACATACTTTGTGCATTGTCCCTTATACAAACTATTTCTACATTATGTAAAGGTGAATATTTTAGATTCAGTCAGATGTAAAAGTAACAGATATGATATGTGTGAAAATACTTAATTCTAGATAATCCCTTATTTAGTAATTGTAAACATTTTAATAGGCTAATACATTAATGTGTACACCTTTTTTATTGCAGGAACTCAACTATTTTCAAGAAAACATCCATTTGCATCATGGCTTGCAACAATGTTAATGTGTTTTGCAGCATCATTTCTAGGAAACTTTCTTATTGGTGAACCAATTTTAACACCATTTAAGAATCATGATAATATTTTATTGGCTTCAATAGTTTGGTGAGTTCCAGACTTTTTACTTTTTGATTTTTTTGGTACATTTAAAACTATGGCGGTTTTCATAACACATGACTTTTTTTATATATTAACAAAAATACCTTTAACACAATATTATGTTTAAAATCTGGATTTCATTGAATTTGGAAATGACTGATATAGTTTATTTAATGCTATATTTGTAAAGTAAGAAATTTATACAGTTATACCGAGGAATCCAAATTATGCATATAAGGTAATGGACACTGAGAAATAAATATTTTGTTTATGAAATTTGTAGTTTGTGTGTTGGATAGGAAGGTGAACATTGTCAAACATGGAATAAGTTTTTAGTAGATTATTATATAATACATTGAATATATATATATTTATGATTATTCAAATGTTTTGAGGCATGTTTTCGTTTTTACAAAATCGGTCACAAGATTTAATGATGACTTTGTGATGAATGTATATGATAGGAGCGATTATGTTGACACTTCCTTACAATATCGTTTTTAATTGTTTCAAAATTATTCAATTATAATTTTTTTTCCATTTCCTAGGTACCTAATAAACTACTCTCCATTCGATATCGTGAATTATCTGGTTCGCCTTCTTCCTTTTAAATTGGTGATTTGTATGCTCAAAGAGGTTCAGAGGGCAAAGAAGATTCACGAGGGAGTTTCCATTGCCTACAAGCTCTACCCAAATGCCTACATAGTTTGTGTTATTATTGGAGTTGTCAAAGGTATGTTTTTTTATATTCCAACAAAAACGAACTTATATAACCCGTCAATAGTGTTTTTAGGTACCTTAACTTTTAATGACAATAATGTTGTTCTATATTGTGCAGGAAAATTAAATACAATCTAAGCTTAGATACTAAACTTACTTATTCAACTGAAGATGCTAACTTTGTGATCCATCACGTTTATATATATATATATCATGGGGAATTACACTATATATATAATTCATACACAATGAACTATAACTCAATCAATTTTATCTTAACTGATCAATTTGTTATTCATTTAAAGTTTTCGTAGTTGACTAAAGTATTCTAACCTTTTCATTTTGTTACACAATGAGTTCTTTTGTTACTATGACAAATCTGCTCTAGTTCGGACAACTTATAATTTGGCAGAGTTGTATTGAATAAGTAAACTCTTTTAGGAGCTGGCTACAATGAAATGAGAATTCTGGAGCGACTTGTTCGAGGTGTTTGGCTTCCGGCCTCTAATGAATTTTTAAAACCGACTTTGTGAGTGATGTGATATTTGTTGTCATGTTTATTATGATCCAATTCTTGTCAGCTTGATTTGAACAAATGATCTTAATAAAATTTCACCCAATGAGATCAATTGTAAATGGTGCTCGTGGTGCATGCTATAATTCTTTGGATGTTAGAATTGTTTCACAGAATCGTTGTTTTTATTATCTGCAGTTTGTTCTACTAATTGCTTGTTTGTTGTCTGTTCATTCTGAATGTTTTCTCAACATCAAAAATGTGCATTAAGTAGTTTATAAAATAGTTTGTACACAAGCCTATTGGTCCGATATTTCAAATTACATATGTCTTTGATCCACTAACTCAACGTGTGAATGTTGTTCTTGTCTGTATTTTTGTAAATATTCTTAGTGCAGAATATTCTTATCTAATTGTATCTTTTCGCCTTTTTGAGGCTATGTACAATGTTATACAATATATTTATGTGATTTATTTATTGATTTACTAAAATCAATTTTTACATTTTCATAATTATTTTAAGTTTATATATATATATCATATATTCTAAGTAGCAAAACCTTAATTTATCGATGCTTTACACCGATTTAAAGGCAACGTTATACATTTTCCGGATTTGTATTCCTCTTTCTTGTCAGTATTGCACTCTACAATAACCTAACATTAGATTAGCATCTTGTTGCTTCCAATATTGATTTGTATTTTATAGTATGAATAATGTAATCAGTTTTTTATAAAACAATAATTTATAAATTCATCTATATTTCATATGAACTGTTAGATTAATTTTAATATTGTGTAGTCAGCTAAAAAGTATTCACAAAAATACTGTTGTTTATAGCACTATATAATATATAACTTTGCCCGGACTAACCTTTAACTTATATTCATTAAAAATACAAACTAATGGCGAATTATATATTTGGTCTCTTATTTCAGTACCACAAAAGCCAGCATAGGAGTCTCAATATTCTTCCTGCTTGAAAAAATGGGACGTATTGCACTGCCACATAGTCAGATCTATCTCGGAGCAATTGCTTTTCTTTCATATTTCAGGTTGGTGTATGTTATTATTCACTCTGTCGATATGAAATGTTGTTATTAATATAACTTGCACATTCTCAATGATTCGTTTATAGAACAGATTAGATGATATAACTAGTCGCCATAGTTCAAGATTGCTGTGCATAACTGCTAGTTATCTCGGATATGTATGACCACTTCTTTGGTCATACTCTTATGGTTCGACTTAATAATCTTTTGAAGAAACACGTTTATATATTGGCCTGACTATAATAATTGGAATAAAAATGATTTTAGCTGAAGTTCTGTGTAGAATTATAATAACATATTCCCTTTTCATAAGCAGTGCATCAAATATTTGTCCTTATTTATCCTTTTCACAGGTTATCCTCCCTGATTCTGGGCATTCATGACCCCTTTGTGCCATTTGAGAACCTGTTCTGTGCCGTTTTCATGGGTGGCCTGGTGGATGCAGTCCGCAGGGCTATGGATCGCCCGCCTACAGCCAATGGCACCAGTGTGGATGGCGGTGTCCAAAGTGATGGAGGGCAAGGGACTGGAAGTGGTGATACCGCAGGTGGCAAGGACAAAGCCAAAGACAAGAAGACTGACTAACTTTGGGTTGTTTGTTGATGGAGTGATTTACTAAATAAATGTCTGAATATTATTTTGTTCTTTACACACCCGTAAGAGGGAGGTTGGACCAATATTTCTGTCAATAAAGGAAATGGTGTATACCCAGAAGGTTTATTCTTCTTATGGGAGATCATTATGCCGTGTACTCTATTTAGTTGATTTTAGTTAAACAAAGGTTTAGCGTTATCTACACTGATAACTTTTTCAAACACTATTTACGTGTACACTCAACTAATCTTTCCTTGTTATCTGACGTGATAGAACTCCTCTATCATTTCGTTAAAGCGGTCTCCTCCCTCTCAAATGACGTATTTCGATGTTGTACCGTTATTTTCGTCTTTATTTTTATTGTTTGGCCACCGCCTTTGACCTCAGTTTATATTCGTGTATGTAACAGACTTCTAATTAGTACATTTAATTTTCAGCCTTTTAAACTAGCAGCACACCTTATTATTGTTTACCAATAGACACTTTTCTACCTAACAGTATCCTTTACCACAACATATATCTGATTTCTTATTTATCACTATCTTTTATGACTTATTATTGACTTTTCCACTCTAGTTGGGTATATTATGTTGTTCTTTCCATATCAGTATTTTCCACAACATTTTATTGTTTCTTGTGCACAGAACTAACTGTACTTATATTTCAGTTAGAATTTTTTATTTAGTTTATTTTAAATTGTTTAAATATACAAAGTGTGAGTGAAACCTTCTCTTTTTTGTATAGTAAATTCTGTAGAATCATTTGATTCATGAGACGAATTTAATTAAGTATATTGTGCGAACTAAGTGTTTTTTTAATGAAATGCGGTTGGAAAAAAATTCTGTTACAGAATAGACTTAGTTATATATTTAATTATAATTACATTTTCATAAATGTGATTTTATCAGAAATTGTGTATACAAAAACGATTATAACAAAATGAAGTCTCATTCCAACAATTAATTGCATTTTCCACATGTTACCAAAAATAAAAACTTAACTATTTAGTTATTTTTAGCGACTAACATGTTAAATAGAAACTACTATTTACAAATGTTGAAGTTTATCCAAACAAATAGAAAAAAAATTAAATTTTTGAAAATCGTTATAAATTAGAATATATTTCATACAAAGTGTCCTAAGATTCCCATTAATAAAAATTATTTCTAACATATTTCAATCCGTAATATACTAAAATAAATGGAAAAATATGGTATAATACATACAAAATTACTACTCGTACGACTATAATCTTGAATACATTTTATCATAAGTTTCAAAGGAATTGTTTTATTTTATTGCAAATATAATTTTGGAATATAAAATAGAAATCACAAAAAAAAATTACATCAAAATGTCGGTGATATAAGTATATAATGATAATATATTAAAACAATAATAAATACGATACAATAAATAAATAAACAAGTTTATAAACACAACTTCAAAACATTTCATAAATGAAATAAAGCATATAACAAAAACTATCTTCTGTAAAGGAAGAAATCATTCAATTGCAAAACATTTCCATAAGCAATCAATTTTTTAACGGAAACAATTAATCTATAAATTATTGAGTCAAATCTAAATATGAAACATCTATTGACAATTTTATAGTAGGCACAACCATCTTTAATCAGTACAAAATACATATAATATGAAGTTTGAATTATCTAATAGATATTGTAGAAAGATTAGTTCGTATTATAAGAGTAAATAAAGACCAGCAGTAGTATGGGAAATAGTCGCTAGGCTGCACAATGTCGTAATAATGAGTATAGTCCAACGGCTAAGTTGGGACCCCTTTTTGGGTGGACTGGCGTTGAAGTATGGGCAATAGGGACACTCATAGGAACCGCAAACGTTGCAGATGTGATTGGTATAGAGGGGGAATACGTCGTAAAGGGAATTTTGGTAGCGACCTGAACACAGCATTAAATAAATTGTATAAAAGAAATACACATAAATACGTTATGAAATATTCGTTAAAATTTTAATTCTATCAATGCGATTATTCTGATTGTAACATGAAATATTTTTTGTATACAGACGACAATAACTTCGTTAAGACTAATTCGTTTTGTCGGAAGTAAAAGTATTTTTAGAACCATCAGTCACGACATTTCTCTAATATGTTTTGCCCAGTTCCAACAGGAAGTATAACCGAGACTAGCGTGAAATTATAAATAAAAACAAGATAAAATCCACGATAAACGAGGACCTAGAAGCGATTGTACTGTAGATATACGAAATACACCCACCTGGTTCATAGTACTCATATGCCGAGCAGAGATGCTGAGCTGTTATGTTAGCGACGGGATAAAACCGATCCGCTCGAAACGTGACGCAGGATTCTACTTGAGTAATCTTAAAGTTATAAAAATATGAAGAGAGAGTTTTAACACCTCCTTCAATACAAACAACATAATCGAAGGTTTTTATAGACATTAATGCCATACTACAATAACGCTATATGTGCGTAAAAAATACCTTTTAGTCAATCCAATTACTGTGATTTATAAAAAAAATAGAAACATGAAGGGGTTCCCAGGCTCCAGCATATCTAATGAGTTTTCCAGACTAACAAAATGTTTCCCCACATTGATAATAACTAGAAAGGCAAGTAGATATTCGCCAACAGGTAGAGGTCAACTCTTAGCCTTAATTACTATTTACCCAATAATTCATTTATAAAAAGAATATTTTTGTCAGTTGGTAGAAGCAAGTGGCTGAAACAACACAACATCGTTTCATTGATTCTTGTAACTTTTATAAGGATAATATATCGATCATTTAATTGAATTATCATTTTTTTCTACAGAATAAACCGTATAATATAATCAAAAGTAATTAATATTAAAATCAGGGGGCTACATACCTTGTCAAAATAAAACTGAACTTTCCACTCCTTGTATCTGGCATATCTAAGATTTGGAACTTGCTTAGAAGCGACATATCTCCGAAGTTCATCGTTCAACACCAGAAAGCCAGTTGGGAGATTGACATGGATCACAGCCATGCCACTTTCTGGGGCCGATTGGTATCCCTAAAATATTATTTTGATAACAGTTTATTAAAATTGATTAGTTAACTCAAACTTCTTACAATATTGACAGATAAAATACACATAGCAATGCAGATGAAACTTTAGTTCTTAATATGAATCACTAATTGTAAATAGCGTTTATGTAAAGGTGAAAGTTGCACTAAACTATCGATTTAAACAAGTTTTTAAAATAATTAAAATTAATTTCATCCAATTACCGAATTTTCAGTTTTTTTATTTGTTATCCTTTTTAGATCTTGAAATGTGTAATAATGCTAAACATAGAAACTAAATAAGAAATATTAGTTTAAAAGTTAAATCATATTCAAGCTATATAGCATCTGTAAAAGTTGTAAAGGGATGCCTAAATACTATTCAACACTACTACTATTATAGTATAGAAATGCTACCATAAAACCTGCATGGCACAACACCCACAATTATTTATTCAATTACAAATAATAGCATTAATGAGGATTGATAACGTTGTATAATACTATAAAACTGTGAGGAATAGGTTATGACAAAACCGATACAGTTATTAAAAATATTAAATGCATAAATTAAAAACATATTTATATCCCATAAGTCGTTACAACATCAGTGTATTAAGTGAAACAGGAGACTGTGAAACTAATTTGAAACAACATCTGCTTCAGTTCATTCAAAATCGATGGAAAAGAAAATATTATTCTAGTTTGTATTGAAATAAAGGATGACTAGCTAGTTATATATTTCCATAGATACACTTTTGATGAGAGTGAGTGAGGCCAAACCACACAATTGGGAAAATATCTAAAAACGAGTGTGAAATTGTGAATAAAGCAGGCCAATTTGTTTTAGAAAAAGTATCGAGACCAACACAGAGTGAGTCACTTACCGTATCACCAATCCAACTGGCACAAGCTTTCATAGTCATGATCGAGTTGTTTCTGCCAGAGAAGCTTGGAGTGCACTCCACGGAGAAGCTTTTCATGGGATCCACAGAATTCCGGGGGTCCCGAGGCTTTTTGATCTGATATGCATGCTCGACGTTGACGGAGACGTCCAGTTGAAGAAGCGAACGTCCTGTTCCCTGGGCGTACACGTTCACCTCGCCCCAGACCTGATGGAGAGAGAGATAGCCTACGAAATTGTGTCTATAGTAACGTTTGTATATTTTAAAAGTGGCACTTTTGATTAAAATTAAACGATTTCGATGAAATTAAATTATTATAAATAAATTTAAATAGAACAAGGTTAGCGCATAATAATTGTTAGTAACATTTAGGCTATCGATACATAAAAAAATAATGTAGCTATAATCTAATTACCTCGAAATTTAAAGATTATCATGTTTTAAGAATAATTTAATTATAAATATGTGACCGTTTCTTAGTAAAAAACACATTAAATGAACAAACACGTATTATAAAAATATCTGGCCGCAAATAAACGTTCTAAATATGCACAATAAAAAAAAGTTGTACTAAAAAAGAAAAAATTCGTGAGAAAAATCGGATAAAGACACGTAGAAAAAGAGTAATTATTTCTTTAATGGTTTCAGTAATATTTATAAAAGAAATTAAAAAAAAACATCATTTAAGTCAAATTTCCACTTCGCTAGACCGTCTCATCGTGAAATCGAATTGCCTAGCTATGAAGTTAACATTGGTTATTTTATCAGTAACTCTGGCTGTTACATGCCTCTTTGTTGATTGTAAGTCACTACATAGCTACAACTATCGTCATGGTGACGTCAACACGTTTGGACATGGCAATGATGGAACTACCGATAATTGGGATAACGAAGAAGTAAATGATGGACGTCCGGCTTCTTCCGCTTTTGCTCATGCCTCTGGTCATGCAATGTCTTTCGGACCTAATGGTGCTGTTATTGCTACTGGTCGAGGATTAGCTCACGCAACAGGACGAAACGCAAGAGCTTCGGCATCAGGAAGAGCATTTGCTGGAAATGTTAACAATGTAGGATCAGATGGTTCAAACGGCAGTGGTCAACCTTGCAATCAAAATGGTCTTCACATCTCTCATACAATTATCCGAAGAGGAGGAGCTGTATCTGGAGGTTTGTTACATTCTGGACGTGGATCTTTTGCAAGTGGTCATGGATCAGCTTCTGCATCAAGCCTTCATGGATCAGCTATGGCTCATGCTAATGGTCATGCCATTGTAATTGGTCCAAGTGGAACTGCTGTTGCATCAGGAAGTGGATTAGCTCATGCTACTGGACATGGAGCACATGCGTCAGCTTCAGGCAGTGCCATCGCTGGAAATCATGGTTTTATGTCACATCATAACCATCTTGTCAGACATCGTCATAACCATCTTGTCAGACATCGTCATAACCATCTTGTCAGACATCGTCATAACCATCTTGTCAGACATCGTCACAACCATCTTATCAGACATCGTCATAACCATCTTGTCAGACATCGTCACAACCATCTTATCAGACATCGTCACAACCATCTTATCAGACATCTACACAACCATATTTTTAGACATCGTCATAACCATTTTTTCAGACATCTACACAACCATATTTTCAAACACCGTCACCTTCATCGTCACCTTCATCATCATCATCAAATTGGAAACTATGATTTCGAAAATGGATCAGGAGGTGATAATGGATCAGGAACAAATGGAGGTCATTCCATAGCGATGGGCAGAGGATTTGCCCATGCTTCTGGACATGGCGCACATGCATCAGCTTCAGGTGTTGCAATGGCTGGACATGGAATGACAGGAGGAAATGGTGGCCACAATGGTCTTCACATCTCTCATACAATTATCCGAAGAGGAGGAGTTGTATCTGGAGGTTTGTTACATTCTGGACATGGATCGTTTGCAAGTGGTCATGGATCAGCTTCTGCATCAAGCCTTCATGGATCAGCTTTGGCTCATGCTAATGGTCATGCCATTGTAATTGGTCCAAGTGGAACTGCTGTTGCATCAGGAAGTGGATTAGCTCATGCTACTGGACATGGATCACATGCGTCAGCTTCAGGTGGAGCAATCGCTGGGGCATCTAGTGATCATAGTGGCGAAGGAAGTGACGACGATGAAGATTCTACAAGTGAAACTCACGAAGGCTCTTCAAAACGTTGGTATTAAAGGAAATCAAATGAAACAATTGACTTTTGATTTATAACATAATTTTGTGCCTATTCTTAAAATAAATGTTAAATAAATTACTGTTGATAAAGCTCTGGATATTTTTGCATTCATTCTTTTAAAGAAGTAATTTATTTTAGTCATAATACATTAATCAAAATAGAAGTAAGGACAATAAAACCAGTTAAAATAATTTATGAAAAGGGGACTATAAACTAGAAAAATAGTCTATTTAATGTTCCACATATGTGTTGTATTCTTTTAGTATATTGGCTAGTTTGAATGGGTGTATTGATTTTTGAAAAAAATATATTTACAACAAAATATCTAAAAGTAAAACAAAGGCGACCCAATCAATACAGTACTTACCTTCCAAGGCTCCACAAATGTGTGCGATACTGTTGAATAATTGTGCTCATAAATGATGGCCATATTATCGAGTGTGGGCATCGAGGTCACTGTGGTGTTTATTAACATTTTATAGAATTCACGATTTTTGTCATTGAGGGCGTATCGACTGAGGGCGTTCATAGCGAGCAAGGAGTCCTAAGAAGGATCGATCAGTTTTAGAGATACATACGGGTTGAGAAAATAAACATATTCACTATAAATTTAATAACTTTGTGCTTAATATATAACAACATTTATTCTCCTAAGGGGGTAAATATTAAGATAGTTCACTTTTTTAATGAAATTTATTGATAAAAAATTACCGTAATAACATCTAAAATAATAATTCGAAATTTTGCAGTGAATAAATTTTTATGGTTCCCACACCTTTTAGCGATCTAACCAAAAGAAGATTATGTTAGACTACAAAATAATTAATATATACATCACAAAATCTAATTTACATAGAAATTGCAAGGTCATATTTTTATTTACAAGTTGATTATTAATAATAATTGTTAATCATATAATCTAACATAAACTAAACATTTTAATCAACTTGAAGAGTTCCGAAAAATTAAGTTTATACAGTTTTAAGAAATCATTGTTTCGTGCCATGAAAGAAATACTTTCCATGGCAACGCCTGAAGTGACAAAAACAAGAGTTATGACTTAAATATTGATTGAAGACTTCAATCTAGACTTGCAATAAGTTATGTATACCGTACCATGTCTTCAGTTGAACAAGTAATACAATCTACTTAAACAAAATTAGAACGTCTTTAATGAACAAAAAAAGAGTCTTGTTTCTCTCTATAGATGTGCTTCATATTGTCAACTTCGTCTTAAGTGTCATTCACTACATTTATTTATTTTTTAAACTTTAGATATCAGAGTCATTTGAGGGATTTAGTTGTAGAAGAAAGACAACATTTGTAAACAATTATTGAAATTATGAAGATGAACGGTTTACATTGTATTGAATAATAATACCGGGACCCAAACTTTTTCAGGTTATCTTAGTTATATTAGTTAAATTTTAGCATAAATAATCAAATAATTAGGAACCTACAAAGGTACTGGAAAATCCCGACTGATGGTTCCGCATTTCTGTGAGCCAGTGTACAGTGTTGATAGCGTTCTGGTTGCCAGAATTCCACTCCCCACTCTCCATCATCATGCTGAAGTAGATGGAGGTTGTGGACACAGCATAGCCGTCATTGGGCCACTCCATCCGGGGATTCTTCACCTGCTGACCCGCTTGATTCTGCTCCCAACTTGGTGGAGGTATGGGATAGTCGGACCAGTACAACAAGCCGGAAATGTTATGGCTTCGGGCGAGCATTTGTTGCAGAGCACTGTGAAAGGTAAAAACCACATTACAAAGAGACTACAAAAAAAATGTAAATGTAAGAATTGCAGGTCTCAACATACGCGTTAATAATGTAGGAACTGTCTGTGGCTGAACTAAGCATGAGGGCATAGATCCCCATCGCTTTGGAGAAGATGTCCTGCACCTCCAGAACATATCGCTTAAGAAACCGGTTGGCCCGTGTCTCCAAAGTTCGCGCCAGAGTGGCAGCCTTGCCCCCCGCGATCTGTGACTTGGAGATACGCACGGCCAGAATGATCAAGCTGGTGAGCGGTACACGTCGATGGCATTCTGCTTCTTCAGGAGAGAGGCCTGCTTTCACCGGTGGGCTGAATCGTCGGTCGAGCATGTCCTCGATGGGGAATGAACCGTAGAGTTGGGAGGAGTGGTCCTGGTTCTGTCGGCTGTCCAGATAGACGAGACTTCTGACGAGCAAGCCCGGGGGCACGAACATCAAGCGGTCCCACTGAGAGGCTTGCATGTGAAGCAGGTTCCAAACTGCCATTGCGGTCGCCTGGATGCTGCTTCTGCAATTGAAGGAGAGGATTTTGTGACGTCAAATAATTAAAGAATAAAAAGCGTAACACACTTGTTACGATCATCTCTAAAGTTGGCGAAGGCCCCAGTCTCCTTGTTGAAGTAACTCAGCCCTCTCTGCAGCACTAAGTTACAATTGTCGATCCCGTTGTGCAGCACATCGGTCGGCAGGAAGCCGGTTAGTTGGAGATAGTTGAGCAGCTCCATGTTGTAGCCCAGCTCAAACATGGCACTCTCGAGGGAGGCGTAGCCCAACCGGAGCACCGATTCTGTCGTGGCGAACTGCATGTCTTCATTGAGAGATGGTCCGATCACATCACCTAAGAGGAGAGCCCAAGGTCTAGTTAAGTGGTCAGCGCGTGCCCGATCGTCACTTACCAAGATACAAGTTTACAAAAATATGATAAGACTATTCTGCATGTTATATAAAAAGGACCATGTTTATACTAGATATAAACCCGGAAAACCTTTTTTGCAATAAGTACAACAAACGGTATAATTTATTATTATATTCGTTTTAAAATAAACTTAATTGAATATGGATCAACGAATAGGAAGTATCAATTTGATAAATTTTGTATAATTACTATTACTGCTGTTTCATTATTTTATCACGGTTTAGTCGAGTGGACAAGTAAAACGTCCTAACGAGACACAATTTGTACCTCTCTAAAAAGGTCATACGGAAAATTGTACACGCAGATATACAAATTGAAACTTAATATTCATTAAAATCGGGTCGAAATTTCCACGAAAGAAGTTAGTATAAACATTAGCGCAAATATGAGGTAGAATTCAATGATTTAGAAATGAAAAAGTCACTTCAAGTAATTCTGAAGATCAAAGAAATAGGTATAACATTTTATTCATACAAACAATCCAAATTTAAAACAGATTCTCCGTCAAACGAGAGAAGGAGGAAGCAATAAATTCATATTTAATGTGAATTATATGTGAGAGAGAGAGAGAGAGAGAGAGAGACGTGGAAGGAGAACAAGGTCTCTCCCAGTTGACGCAATATATTGATTAGTTAGTTAACCGAAACGATTCCTCATAGTGAGTGAGTAATATTGATACCAGAAGGATGTCGTGTTGGAGTTGGGAGATGCAAGACAAACCTGATGGCACGATTATTATCAGCAGCAATCAACTATGGGAGGGGTAGATAGTCCCTCTAGTAGCGTTTTTCTGGCAAATTTCAGCACACAAAAGCACGTAATGGATATAATATCCTTCGCAATATATATTGCTAGTGTTCGAGGTTGGTTAATATTATTAACATTAGTTAATTGATTCCTTTATAAGGGATGCAGGTTTTTATTTTTCATGCTTAGAACCAAGCCCCCCCCCCCTTAGCACAAGATCAAAAGTTAATCAAATATTTTTTAAACCATCAACCGGGAAGTTTTTCGACTAAACCTGAATTTTAACATACCCTCGGTAAAAGGTTAAAACCAGTGCAGTTATAAAATTGTAACAGTTTGCATGACCATTTGTTTTCGTGGATTATAACTATACACCTTGTATACAATTTAAAATTATAAACAAAGCAAACACAAGAACACTATTTTATCAAAATCAGACTATTCCAAAATAAATTAAGGCAACATCTGATAGTATTATGAAATGAATCTTGCAACCGATACAATTTTACCGCAGGAAATAAGCAAAACTAATTGTGTAAGAATATTATTCCTAATGCATTTAAAAGAAATGTTACAAATACTTTATTAAGTACCTAATTTGTTCACATTTATATTACACTATCGAATTTCATAAACACCTTTTCCCATTACAAAAAAATAGTTGGTGAAATTTCTTCACGATTTTGTCAACTTTTATTTCTTCATCTGTATTATGAAATTCTCATTAGTTGAAGTGATACATTAGCACACAATCTCACCAACAATGCTGACATCCGCCTTCTGAGATCCGGGAATGTACCGCAGCTGTCGCACTTCCGGTTCGATGAAGAGCTGAGGAACATTGATCTTTAAATTGTTGATGAACATAGAGCTACTGCTTGTCAGGTCCAGAAAGGTCGCGGTGTGATAGTAGTTGGTAATTCCGTTCATCTGACGTGGGTGGATAATTATAACACAAAGTTTACTACGAATAAAGAATTTATAGATGAAAAATAAACAAAAATTTTATTTGCCAAAATCAAAGTAAACGATATTTCATTTAATTCAATTTAAACTTTTCCAATCATGCAGACGTATTGAAAAGTGGTTCTTTTTGATTTTCTTGTCAAGAAAAATATTTTTTAATTTTCTGTACAACTTATTAATAGATATAGTATTCATTTATTGAATGTTCCTAAAACTTTAACGCGTATAGATATGCACTAATTTTGAAAAGTATTGAAAAAAACAATAAAAATTCATAAAAAATATTATTTGAAATTCTATACATATTACTGAAATATTCATATCATTGACGGAATTAACTCAAATTATGGTGGTGCTAAATTAAAAAATTATTTTAAAGTTTAAATATTTATGAGTTATAGAAAACAATTACGTTCACTCATTGAAAAATACATTTCAATACTCGGATATAAATTAAAACTCGACGCTACGCTCTCTCGAACTAATAGATATTCCTTGTTTCTTATTTCGTGAAAATTATTATTTTCTAAATATTCTTTAAAAGTTGAAAAATAATACATTCAAGATAAAATATAAAATATGTGTATACCATTATTACAAATACTAATATAGACAAAGTTTTGTATACACAATATAATTTGAATGTAAATAAAACTATTATTTTTCTAATTTTGACTAATCATAAAAACATTAGAAAAATGTTCTGCAAAAGAAAATTTAATATTCTTAGATATCTCTAATGACTATACAATCAAAGAAATGTTTCAAAATAATAAGAAAAATATTAAATATCAGAGTTAACTAGTCAAGAGGCATGAAAAGTGAAAAGTGTTTAGATAATTATATACATGATATACCAAAAAAAATTATTTAATGAAATACAAATAACTAAAATGTTTTTATAAATTGCAAAATCACAAAATTTACAGTTCACACTATACGATTCCATAAATAGATTTTCTAATTAAACTTTTTATAAACTTTATTTACATGTTTGCAATGAGATCAAAAAGAGAAGATTCAACTGTCCAAGAATTCTTGTATTTTCGATACTAACTTTGTTTTAGTCAACTTATAACCATTGATATTATATTCTTTGATTAAAGGATAAAAGTATATTTATTAAACTAGGAATATTTGATTATTAATCCTATCCATACCGGGAAGGTGGCTATTTTCACTGTCATTTGTACAATTTGAGAAGAATAAGCTCATGGGACTTTTCTTAAAATGAAGTTTTACTACTTTTAGCACAAAAATAATTTTCATAGCCCCATGGAGACGATCATGAGAACGGTTCCAACTCAATGTCCCCAAAGTGTACAATTTTTCGAAATCTACTAAAATGACTATTATATAAATGTAAAGCACTGAATACCTTATATTATGTGATAATGAAACAGCTATAGTTGTAATAAACATGAATCCATATCAAAATTTCGAATAATTTGAAGAAAAACATTTTTCGGAAAATTTTGAGAATTTTTTTTACAATTTTCAAGCATATAAATTCACAATAAAGACATAACTAAATCAAAATTACGAATAAGATTAAGTAAAGTAAAAAGTGAATAAGATCTCCTCAAGTATAAAAATACCACATATCAAGCGTTACAAAATTTGAT
>JAUZNC010030880.1:5514-20759 GCA_034780395.1 Vannuccia rotundouncinata | reverse complement strand
TTCCGAAGATTTTGAAAATTCTTTCAAATCGTCTATTCCTGAGTGTAGAAGACGATTTTCTAAACACTTTTCATTTTGATCACTAAAAAATAGCTTATTTATTTGTTATATAAAATTTGATGTTAATATGATGTGCGTTACATTTCAAAAAATTAAATGTGTGCGACAACACTCACCTTCTGATTCAATGTAGAGATTTTAATTTTACATCAAAAAATGTTTAATAATTTCAATTATCTGTCCTCATTTTTTCAATAAAGACAAAAATAAATTTTTATTTTACTTTTTTTGATTTTTTAGACAGTTTTCGGACACTAGTTTGTTATTTGTATAAATATGTTTTCATTGCTTAGATTTTATATTTAAAACTTAATACTATATATACATTTTGTGGAAATAATAAAATTAATTTTTTCGTGTAAGTACATGTAAGGTAGATACTTAAATCTATAGAATATGTTTTTCTTTTTAACTTTTCAGTTTTATATTTTAAAATTAACAATTTACTTCCTTTTAAAAGTATCTAAACTTTACTAATACTTTTTGTTTCATGCGTGTATACCTATTCTATATAGATCAATATAATATATGACACCATATCTAGATATAATTGAATATAGCAGATTGTTCATCATTACTCAGAAATAGATAAATTTAATTAATTAGTTTATATTTGTTTATATAGAATAATTAAAAGTATAACACTAGGTCACTGGTTACAAATAGCTTACGTTCTTGAGCGCGCATATATTAAAAATAAATTCGTTTTTTTTATTGAGAAATCAGTTAACGTTTGTAATATTATTTCATAGTTTAATTATTTAATAATTTAATAAAATGTGTAATTTTATAAAATATAGTAACAAATTGTTGAAGGATGAGGCTACTAATACTAAATGAGAACATGTATATTTGTTAAATTTGCATAATTGGGTTTAAATATACAATGAAAATGTAAGTGACCATGACAATAACATGTAATCATGTTTTGGTATATAAACTTTTCTATTTAAAAACATTGAAATCTGTTCTAATTATATTTTTTTGGCAGCTGATATTTATTGCTAGTTGTATCAGTACTATAGTATAGGTATGCCAAAAATAAACTGCTATTAGTATGACTGGTCAGACTCCAAGAATAAATTGCTAATAAACAGCATGTAAAAATGTTTTAGCTACTAAAATTAACCTATATACCCTATTTAAAGAATTAAACTTAAGCAAAATTATTTATTTCATTCATAATTAATATAATAAATAATATATATTATACCTGAATATAATTAATTATATTAACTATTATTACCATATTTCTTTAAATAAACACTGCCCACAAGTAAACACCTCAGGTAATTAAAATATTTAATCCAATCAATTTATTTATAAATTATTGGTCAGTCAAATAATATCTGGCCTGCTGTGTATATTATAACCTTTTTATTATTTAAAAATGTTTTTTTTAAAGACTAAGTCATACTAATGGCTTTTTACTTTATGGAACCTGGTTAGGTAATTAATAATCTATAACTAATATTAACCACTTAGCTACAACCCAATGGGAACTAAAATGTCTCTCATATGCTTATAAAATATGAAAATTTCTACAAAATAAATTTATTTCAACAAAATGTATTTAATATAAATGAAAATGCTCACTGTTATTGGGAGTATAGGTATTAGGCAATATAGTTTTTCTACTGTTTAAAGTCTTGGACTTTATGGTATTGCTGGAAGCAGGTCTAGGACTGAGAGCAGGTTTTGATGGACATTGTGGGCAGTAATATATTGTCTCCTTGGTTCAATTTATGAGCCATAGGAGGGATTCATTAAATAAAATGGTGTTGGGCCAGGCAGACAACATCATCATTGGCAGGACCTGGAGGATCTGTGATCTTGTTTTTTAGGAGAATTTGCTGCAATACACCCAGTATGAATGGCCTGTAGGTCTGGGAGCTGCCATTGAACAGATGAATGTAGTGGGCATTCAATGTTGCATGTTGAAATAGGTAGAAGACCAGTTTCTTTGTCCACTTCATTGATTTCTGGGCTGCCTTGTATGCATTGATAAGTTGGTTGTTTTTGTCAATGCCCCCCATATTAAAGTTGTAAGCTGTGATTACTCACAGTTTGTTGACTATGACCAAGCCAGTTCCTCTCTCTCTCTCTAGCTGCAACTTTGGGCACAGTGTGATCATGCATGGTAGACAGCATGTACACCAGCTTCTTATTGGAGTATTTTAGGGCAAGAAGGGTTCCATTCCTGTAAGCCACAACCTCTTTTGACTTCTTTTTCATGACTTTTTTATCATGGCAGTGGGCATATATTTCTTACAACTTCTGGCAGTTCCACAAGCACCAGTGTTGACTTTGTACAACTCATTGTACAAAATGGGATTGCTGTAGAGATGATTGGTATATAAAATGTACCCTTTGTTGTTATAGTAATCCTTGAGCTGAAGGACGATGGTCTCAAGCTTACCTAGAACAAAATTTCCAGGATTTGCTTCAATCTCCTCCTTTCCAAAGTAGATGTGGAAAGTGAGAGTATACTGATCACAACAGAGTTTATAGAATGTTTGAGGGGAATTTATACTTAAACATACTTTTTATAACACAACTTTTAAATTTATTGCAGCATGTCTTTGGGGAACAAAAGCTGACATTGAGCAATTTTGAAATATATAGAAAACTAACAAATATCAATTGCTTTATAAATCATAGTTGTTGTTTTATACATTATGTACAAATTTTGTTACAATATTCATACCAAAGTGTATGTTTTATACCTACTATAGGGCAAAAAGAAAAGAGGCCTGTCAGACCTCTAACCCCACATGATAAAAATAAGGTGATTATTTCCAAAGAACAATCCAATGCTATATAAATATATTCTTTTTTAACTATTATCTATCATTATGTTACAGTTTTTAACAAATTTGAATTTGATTAATTCTATAAAAGCTCATTATTTTTAAAGAATATGCAAATTATATGTATAGAGAGGTAACTAAACATGTGTAAAATCTAAAACACCTTAATAGCTATGTTGTATACTATAAGCTCAATATCTGGCAAAATATGAAAATATGTGCAGACAAAAAAGAAGCAGGATAACAAAAGAATCAAAATCCATTGAAAAACTTACCAGCTGTATAGGAGCTGAATTCAGTTCATATCTGACAAAAGAAAAATATAAATGATAGAGGTGAGCTAAACTCCCACCAAACTGCTTGGTAATCTGTTGAGGAGGTGGGTCCAAGTAAATACAATCACCACAGACCATCAACAAAGCAGCCCAGAGTTCTGCCTGCTGCTGAGACGTGTTAACATTACAGCATGATTCAGGCCACAGAGCCAATGAGGGCGATCTGTTAAGGGGTAGTGTCAATATACCAAGTTCATTTAGAGCAAGAGGTTGCCGACATTGCAAACCACCCAGATAAAACAAACAAACACACTATTTAAAGGATTCCACAAGAAAAGACTATTTGTTTTTGCACAGCATTTTATTATATGGGTATTATCACAACATATAATTACATAAGTTTAAATATTAAACTGTTAGGATTTCATTTTAATAGAATTTTACTGACTATTAGTACTTATAGTAAGCAGGATACAGTTTATACCCTAATTTTAAATATTTATATACCTACATATATGTGCGATTCTATCATTTAGAGCAGAATTCAGATTTTCTATTTAATGTAATATATACTAATGCTTGGTCCCCTATTATAGTTACACAATTATAATTGAATGAACATGTTAGTAATAATAAGACCATTCTCCATAAAATATAGCCTAAACTATTCCAGTTATAATATTATATATTAAATTTACACCCTTGTGTCTAAGAATACTCATGATTAACTATTTTAAACTTTAAAACCATTGAATATTTATTATTATTAAATATATTTTCCTTTCTATATCCTTAAATACTTTAATATATTACAAAAACTTTACATCAATCATGACAAATAGTCAATCATGATTATTTTAGTCTTTCCTCCAATTCAAATCATGGAAACTATATAATAACTATCTAAAATAATTAATCCATCTTCTCGTGATTTTATGCTATATTTTTAATACTATTTTCCCATGGCATGGTCTTTTAAAGATTTGAATAGATTTAATTAATTTTACTAGTATAGATATTATTTTTCGTTTGAAAATAATCACTTCTCTGTGTGGACCACGTGCATGGACTCTTTTCATTCTACTCAAATGGGATATTTAACCAACAACCTATTTTTAATTCATATTTTATCGGTAACATTTTATTTCTTAAATGAATTTCTTTTTTAAATTTTTGTAATAAATTAAACTCTTTTATTCCGGAAACTATTTTTGTTGTGGTAGATATAACTATCGCATGGGTTGTAACTTGGACAGAATGACCACCGCAAAAGTCGTGCCAAGCAGACCTGCTCCAGCACAAGATCATACGGAGCTGGCTGGTCAACGGGGGTGCTCCTCCTCCACTGATGGGTCTGGCTGCAGTGAAGAGAGCTCCCTCTCAAACAACAAGGATGGGGAGAGTGGATCATCAGAGGCTTCAGGTATCATATCTGTTGTCGGCAGAAAATTACATCCCTTTATTTCGATACATAAAAATATATTAAAGTGGAAAAAAACGTTTCTGTTTCAAAATTTTGTATATATATATTTATTACCTATACCAATTTGATAATTATAGCCTTATAGTCAGATTCCCTATTTCTCTCCAAAGTAGCTATTGCCAAATTATTCTGCAGAAAGGACCCAATTTGTACTTCGTCGCCATTATACTATATAATCTAATATGTGGAGTTTGTCAGAGGCATGTAATACAAGTATAAAAGGTTAATTTATATGTAAATAAAATAATGTGGATATGTTACGAATTCGTCTATTTGATAAATTTAAAAGAAACAAATGTTTAAAATAACTAAACAGAAATTGTTTTTTATTATATTTTTATTTTTATATATACTCTGCTGAGGGCAACGCAGGTACATAATATGGAACTATATAATTAACCGTATTGAAAAGGGGAAAATTAGTCGTATAAAGAAGGAGAGAGGACGACGCAATATCAGTGACTCTGAAGGGGGAAGATGTGTCTTCTGTGGTTTAACCAATGTGGACATATTTGATGATAACAATTTTACATAGATTTTTGCTAAATTACTAGATATTGATTTTGCTAAAGATTTATACATATTTAGAATGTTTTTACTTTTGTTATAGTAAACACTTGGAATTGTATAACAGTGCTGCCCTAAAATGCTTCTATAATAAACAATATACGATAAGATATATCTATCTGTTCACCGGTCATTTGTAATTTTATATCTTTTATTATATGACACGCTTGATACTTAAAAGTTTGTTATAACAAGTTAATCAGTAATTTAAATAAAAATATTCATTAACTATGCGAACTATTGTAGTCAATTTTCTTATCAGTTTCGAAAAAAATTAAACAATTAGGTAGATTATAAAATAACTATAAATTAATAAACTCGTTAACACTTTTGTTGTATACAGAGTCAAGACGGAACAATTATTCCTACTTTATCGTCCCAATTTCGCCTGATATAGAAGGAATTAAGAATTCAAAGAGGCAAAACCCTGACGCCACAACACAGAGAAGAATAACTTCACGACGACACAGGGTCTGTAATTGGTGACATTAATTGAACCATATGTAAATGTAAATCCCGGGTATGTTTCTATGGTTTGACTTAGAAATTAGAACCTATTGCAAATCGACCACAGCCCACAGTTGAAGAATTAGAGGAGAGAATAAAGATTGCAAAAATAAAGGTATTCCACATTTTTTGGGTTATCTGAATTTTTATAAATCTAAAAATTAGTATAATTCATAAATTTAATTTTTAGTATGATAAAATTTTAATGATATAAAGTTTTGAAATTTCTAAGAACGAACTTTTTTAGTTCGGTAATAGAACTTTTAGTCGATATCAAATTTTACATAGGATCATAGCATTGAAAATTACTTGGAAAATAAAGAATTTACACTCCGAAAATATAGAAAACAAACTATACAAATATAATTTTTCGTGTAATAAAAACATTGACTTGTCGGATTTCTTGGTTGAGGATTGAATCACAATCCAGATGCAGTCGTCAAATCCTTTTTGTAACTGTCCGATCATGTAAAAACTCGATCTGCGTACAAAATGTTTGTTTGAAAAATTGGATTCAAGTATCATTTAAAGATGGCGTTCAAAGAGACTCAAATAGTTCAATTCTGATTGCTCCTTCGTCCAACAACGTGTCATAATTCAGTTTATACGTTCCCAGTTTACATGAAAAAAGGAAATTCAATTTCCTGAATTGAAGCAGACTGCGAAAAGGGTACCTGTATATAATATATTCTCTGTAATTAAACAAAATTAAGCTGGACCACTGCCATATACACAGTCCATCAAAAATGTGAAAGAATTTTAATGTTGTGATTTGAAATAAACTTTCGCTATGCTTGCAAAACAATATATTATATTATACAATATATCATGCCCTATAGCCACTCACTACACTGGTTCTAATGCAAATGAGAAACTATTAATATCGATGAAGAAGGACGGAATCCCACTGATTATTGTTTCAATAGTAAATTGTACAAATTTATTATAATTTTAGCTGTAAATGTTATATGAAAATATAAAATTTTTATATATTTGTTTTTCGAAAATCCAATTTTATGTAATTTATTAGTTGTAAGGGTGTACTTTGATCCAGAAATATTTATCAGCTTTACAAAAGTAATCAGCAATTATTTAACTTTAAAGATAGGGAAGAGGAAATAAAAGAAAAAATTAAATTATTTGCTAATTTTAATGATTTAAAATTTACATTTTTCCTAATACGCATTACATAATCCAAAATCGCAAAAATAGTAACACCTATGATGTCAAAAGTGGATAATCTATAATAAAATAATTCAATAAGGTGTAAAGGCAAAACAATAATTTCGATTTTAATTTAAAATTACGCTTAAAATTCATCCTTATTCATCCTTATTTGCAATTTTATCTGACACAATTATTCTGGTGGTTTGACTTCTTCATTCAATCAATCTTATCTTATCTTATTCCTCTACAACACAATCGGTGCAGTTGGCAAAGCGCTACAACATGTCCACTGCTAGAATACTCAACCATCGAGCTGCAATCGAGAACACGGAGGGTGTGCCGGTTGCACCAGTTGAAGGGGGGGAATGTGTGGAGCGGACCATAAAGGAGCCCCTCGGGGACAGGGGAGATGTTTTCTTTAGTGAGAAGGATACCGTTGCTGGGACACGGGAACAATACAATGCTCCAGGACAGTGCGAACGAAGGAATCGACTTCGGGTAGTTAATTTAGGATTTATTGTTTTTCTTCAAAGCAGATTTGAAAAGTTGTGTCTTGGTAGATGCTGCATAATTTTTTTTAAATGACTTGTTATCAATTAAATATAGATAGATACGTTAAACAAAATATCCGATTAAAAATAGCGTATTTCACCTATTTTTGGTAGTGAAAACTACCACTTTAATTAATTAAAATATTCTTGTAACATCCATTATGTTATCGAAACTGCAAAGATTTGTGAATTCAGTGGAATTATTAAAATTATGCAATATTATACTAATAGTACTTTTATTCAGGAAATTCCCTTATATAGGCGTGTATCCATAATTTGACGAACTGTTTTGACTCTTTGTATACAATTCGTAAAATTTATAAACACGTGTCAACTGTACATATTCTACATTAATATGCCTAAAGTGTTGATACACGGATCTTGAGAGCCTTGCTGAAAGAATTTTCCCAAAATTAATTCTATAAATTTCACACACAGACATTATACCTACTAAATGAGGTGGCTCGTTCGGGTAAAGTGTTTCAAGATGTTTGAGTGAACTACATGAAAGGCCATGAATATATACAACTCGAAATCATGTAGATTAAAAGATTTTGGATCCATGAATTATGACATATACTTTGACTTGACGGGAAAAATTTACAGGGGTAGTTTAATAATAGATAATTTAATAACAAAATAGTAGTTTATCTATTTTTCAAAATAAATATTTAACTGAATTCCCACATAGTCAAGCACATTTACCAATTTCAAAATATCTATCTCTTGAGACAATAAAATTATAGTGATATAAGTGCTTCTGTTTCATTTATATATTTATTCAACAATAATTGCCTTCGCAATTCTGCCTTTTTTAACGACTCTATAGAAGTTGCGCGAGGCCGAGGAAGATTTCCGCTGTGAACTAGAAGTGATGAAAGAAGATAATGACAGCTATGATTGTAAGTTGAGTTGGTTATGGAAACATTGATGATATCATTCGTTCACCACCCTGTGATCTGGAGATCTCTCAATGTCCATCTTAATCCGATATCTATATGCATGATCCATCTGACGACGAGTCTGATCAATTGTCTCTCCACTAGTCGACTCTTGGTCCGGGTGCCAGAAGTCTTGTAAGGTCGAGGAGCCTGTCGACGGGGCTGGCCCCTCCAGTGGGGATGGGAGCGATTCCTCTCAAGTGAAGAAGGTTGCGACCAAAGAGAGAGATGAGTTAACGCAAACCGATACAGCCGATTTACTACCTGGAGATGATTTCTTTGACTAATAGAAGGGTTTCGGTTGTTTTGTATCTACAACAGAATAAGAATTGTATATAGGCACTCAACGATGACACACTGATAAAGATAAAACATTTTTAACTTGTCTGATTATTATGAGTATTTAATTTATGTACTATTTGTTAATTTTATTAATAGCATTCGTCTAATTCGAATGTGTCGAAAAAATATTTTTTTCTTTTTTAATATCCTTTAAAAAATTATTTTGTATATTATTTGTTTCGTATATACTACTAACATTTATATAGTAGTAATATATGTATTTTTTCTTAGATAAAATTGATAAATTGACTTACTCAAATGTATTTATACATATATGATATTATTTAAACTACAAAATTGTAATTTATTTTATTTTAAGTTTTATTTTCAGTTATATTTTGTAACTCTTATTATCTATATTGTATTCCCTTTAAAACTCATTCATTATAATATGATTTTATTGTACGATTCGATGTGTTTTCTTATTTCATTCTAAATTATATTACATTTTATTTAAATGCTATAAATCAAATAATATTTTACGTGATTATTTTATCTATGAAAATTGAATTTAAAAAATAAGTTGTGTAGGTTTGTGTTCAAAATTGCATAGAAAATATTTGATAGTTTATAAATTATACATTAGTTAGTGAATGCGCACAGTCTTCCTTGCATCGGTTTAGCTTTTTAATTGCAATTTCTTATACCCGATTTTCTGATTGGTGTACTGTGTATAAAGTTATCTCCCTAAAAAAAGATTTGTGCAAAGAACATTTCCACATTTGATTTTCGCACTGCATGTTTAACGTATATTATACCTACAAAGTGTTTGCAATTATATTTTGTTGTCCCAAGAATTTCTTCATTATTTCTTCACAGAAAATTTTCAAAGTTCCGTGAAAATATTCAAAATGTCTAGAAAAATTCCGTAAGTAGAAATTTGGATACATATTGAAAAATATTTATAAATTTCCGAAAACTGTCAAATTGCGTCGTCATTAATAAGAATAATATTTTACCGTATGTAGGACAAAATTGTGGATAAATATTAGCTATTAACATTATTAAAATTAGATATAAAATATTTAATCAAATAAATAAAAATCGAAATCGAAATTAGCTTTTTTAAATAATGTTAAACAAATATACTAATAATATATCACTTTTACAACATTTTCGTCAATGGTAAATAATAATTTTTTTAATCAAATTAAATTTTACTGATACATTTATAAAAAGGATTATATTTTTTTAATTTTACTTGTTTTATATATATATGTATGTATAGTTTTATTTCTTTTATGCTTATTTATCTATAAATAATGTCAGTATAATACAATAATTAGATTGATTGCGTTTATAATTTATTGATTTTCATAGAACTTGAATATGGTTATTTCATATCACGAAAATAATTATATAGAGGCTAAATAAATTTATAAAATATAGATTTTTAATGAAGTATTAATTTAAAGTATGAATTAATTCATTTTCAATTTTAAATATAGGATTATGAACAAATAGATATGATAAATTTCTTTAATGTTATTCATTTCCTTAATATCTTTTTTGATAACACTATAACAATTGCCAAAAAGTCTACTTCTTATCAATAGTCCCATGCTATATACATAGTGCTTCTTTTGACACGACAATCCCAGTTAACTTAATAAAAAATAATTATACTAATATTTAAAAAAACATTTAGGGAGTGTTGTATTCAGATATTATCTATATAAGAGAAAACAACTTTCCCGATGTAACTTCCATTGGTTTTATAGAATTGATATATAACATACTTGAAAAGTTAATAGTAAATCTTCACTGATCATACATTAGATATGCAAACTTTATTACATTGCTACATAGATATATATGTGCATGTTTGATAGCCATAAACTGTGATATTGAATGTTTTTCCACAGTTTAGTACAGTTGTACGCAAATGTAGAAACTAAATTATGATGGATGACTATATAAAATTATAGAAATCAATATATATATTCCAGCTGTATATGTACAAAAATTATAATTCCTTATCAGTTGATAGATAGGGTCACGAACCAAACGAGATTTAGCAATAAATGAAGCACTGGGGGTGTTTTATAAAAGTTACGACTAGTCTTATGACTAGTTTAGGACATAGGGGTTTTATAAAGAGTTAACTACTTAGGACACGTGCGAATTCATTTTATGCTCACTTTAGGACAAAGGTGTTTTATATAAGAGTTATAAATATAGGACAAGTCAGAGTGTTGAACTTATAATTACGCAGGCTTATCTTTATTTATCTTTATCTTTACTTATCTTTATTTAAAAAAAAAGAATTTAATGGTTCATTAAAAATATATCTAACAAAATATGTAGTAAAAGAAAAAACTATATTACATAAATATAAATACGATTCCTTTTTAAAAAATATATTTTAGAGTTGTCGGACAAAACCACATATATTTTCTTATTACACCACAGAAATTATATAATTATAATAATAGAAATACATAAATATACATAAACAAGCATAGACAGTTTTTAAAATCTAATTTTCATTAAAACCGTCTGTTTTCTTTTTCCCACCTTTCTTTCTCTTTCTGTTAACAATCTTTCTTTCTCGATCTGCATTTCACCAGCTCGTGAATGGTTTCTAGTTTGGTTTTCTTTGAAGAGAGAGGGAAATTTGAATTTTTCTTATACATTAACTATTATTGTGTGTTTTATTAATGTTTTCATAAAAAAGATGTATTTCATAAATATGGTAGCTTTCTATTACAGTACTAAAATATATCCATGTTTGGTATGTAAAGACTCACTATTTTACAGCAATGAATACGGTATATTTAGTTTTAATGTATTTATTTAAAAATATACATTTTTATGTTAACAGAATAAAAATATATTGGAACTTGGACGCTCGTAAATACATTATAACATGCGCGTGTATCGGATTTCGTTCCATCTCTCGAACAGCGTAGAAAATTTGAATTTAACATTGTAGACTTTACGTTATAAATTTGTAAATATTTAGGACTAGTCCAATACTTTAGGATATGTATAAATAAATATTCTTTATAAAACGCGATTTTGGACATGTCCGAGTTTGATACTAAATAAAAATTTATGAAATTTATAAAACACCCTCCTGGTTTTGAACTTTTGACAGAGAAGTATATATAACATATTCATGTATTTTTGTTTAAAATAAAAGACAGGAAAAGATTATAATTACTTAGCTAGTCCGATCCACATCAAAACCTTCAATAGTACGACGCTAGTTTCATGTTTACGAATATTTTTATATATATATTTAAAAACTTTTATTGAATTGTGTGTCTACAAATTAATTAGCGAGATAAATTATTTTATTACAGATATCTTTATATTTTTCATACTTTAGTTTTATCTAGAATTGCATCCCTGAATAATATTGACTTTATCGTATATTAATTAGGAAACTATATTGAATAAAACCATTTTGAAATTCCATGAATATAATACAAATTAGCTTTTTTTATACCGGGTGATGCGAAAGAACTATCCGAAACAACGAACTGTATAAAACATCTAAGTATGTAATGTTACAACGCTTGATGAATGATTTAATCAAATCAACAACAAGAATAGGTATTTTCAAGTTTACAGTAAATGTTCAAAATTCGCACCACAATGTTTCGGTAAGCGTTGTGAACCTCTTCATAAAATTCGCATAGCTATTTTGAAACTTAATACGAGGATTTAGACAATTTCCTGGTCAATTATCTGAGCCAATTGTGGAGTATTAACAGGAATTTTCTTATACACTTGATCTCTCAATTCACCCCACAAAAAATTTCACCGTGAGGTCAGGTGAGCGATGGGGCCATTCAACAGAGAAAGGAGGAGGAGCATCATTCTGTTGGTAGATCTTTTCCTTGCGACGACAACAGTAAGGAAGAATGTGATCATTCAATACCTGACAATATCTTTCTCCATTCATCGTAGCAAACTTAATGTCAAAGGTGTCACATCCCTTGATTGAACACCTTACACCAAACTGTAACGGAGGCTTTATTTTGGGGTTTCTCAAGAATTGCATGGGGATTTCGTGGTGCTCAATAGCGAAGATTATAATGATCTACACAACTATTTACGTAAATAACGGCTTCATCTGAAAACAGTATTCTAGCAGCATAATCTGCGCCTTGTTGTACAATAAATTCGCAGAATTGCAGAATTGCCCCTTCTGATAGTTCTTGGACTGTAGTAAACTTGTAGGGATGGTAATTTTTCTTATGAAGACATCTCACTAAGCTTGAATGATCAATAGCAATCTCATTAACTCATTTATCAAGCGTTGAAATATTACACTTACAAACGTTCATACTTCTTAAATATAGTTTGTTGTTTTGGATCGTTTTTGCACCACCCTGTATTTTGGTAATTCATAACAACATACAAAAAAATACATTTAAATTTAATTTATGTAAAGAACTAACAAAGGTTTTAATAATAGATTTAAAAGTAATAATTATTCATTATTATTTTTTATTTGTATTAAAATTACTGCAGAAGCTTCTACTCCATTTTCATCGGTAGAAATATCTTTACTATTATAAATCGGCAACAGGTTTTGCTCCTAATTTATTGGCAGCTTGTCTACTACTGATAATAGAATAATTTCCAATCAAACGAAATTTCTATATATTTTTTTAAATATTCACCAAAACGTGAAACATACTTCGAAGAGTGTATTCGTATAGGAGTTCAATGACTCAAAATCACATCCGATTTCTATTAAAAAGGTGAAGCTGTTATGTTCAAAACGTTATAGGTAGAGAGGTGTTTTTAGGTGTTATTCAGAACTGTTTTATTTCTGAAATCTGTACCTATATAAGTCATTATACAACTCCTTGACAATTTAAGATCGAAAATGCACCCAGAAAAGAATTGGGATTCTAAAAATGTATCGTATCTTTCCAGTGTGCTCAATACATTTGTGGTTATTATACTTCATTTACAGCTTCCATGCTTCAAGACACCAGTGTGCATATTCAGAAAGCATAATTAACACGATTATTCAAGAAGATGTTTGATTTCAGAATTATGACTATGTAAAAATTAGCAATTTTCCCTATATAACCATCCCGACAGGAGAGGTGGTAAACAAGCACTTCACAACAATGTAATGATCCAGTGCATGACACTAAAGTACAAATGAACTTTCGCCAATATTTAGCAACTTACCACTCTGAAAATACAATTCAAGAAACATTATAATAAATAAACGCCATCAGTTTCGAACATCCACGTGATTCTCAATGTAATGCATTTCATTCCAGTGACTGCTGCATCAGTGGATATAGAAGCAATTCAACACTTAAATTCATCATGAAAGCTCCGTTGTTGCTATAAGTTCACAAGGACATACATTTGGATATTTCAAAGATTAAGTATTGACATATATATGCAGCTAACAATCCAAGACGAATACCTTTGAGCAATCCAATTTGTAAACCATAACAATTTGTTGATTTGTTATAAAACAAACATCATACTATACCTATATTATCATGAAACATAGTGAAAATTGGTTATGAAATTATTGTTTGGATCATAAATTATACATAGAGTTTCAACTCTTAAATATTATTTGTGCAGTTTAATAATACTCTTCGTCTACCCATAAGATTTTTCGAAATATTTATTTAAGAAATAATAGAAGTAAAACAGTTTTTGTAATAAAAAAGTTTTTTGATACAAATGTAATTAATAATACTTTACTGACAATTTATGTATCTTAAAATTGCTTAAATATAGAAAGTTGCTCTTAAAAATGAATTTAATTAAAATATAAAAAACTACTCTACGTCTAACCATTTATGCAAACTTTTTAGAAATACAACGATTTTCCATCGATAAAAATTTACAATGCAATGCATATGAAATCAATAAGAGTTGAAACTTTGTAATTACTCTATGGTTTGGAAATTTTTACTAATCGGGATGTTACTGGGAGGTTAATATACTTGATACTCTATTTACATGTTGTTTTAATTTTGTACAGATAAATTTATTTAAATTTATTCTATATTCATAATCCAATTTATTCTATCGATCGTCAGTACTATATTGATAGTATAATTTGTATCCGTCTAATTTGTAGCTTCGATTTTCAGCTAGTAAAATAAACACTTTTTAACACTATTATATAATTTTTCTAACTAATTAATTTTGTCGGAATTACATTTTAAAGCGCACGCTTTACAATTCTGGATCCAAATGTACAAACTACTTGCACCAAACACATCTCTAAAATCACAATTTTTTTTCCAATTTCTGTTTGTGAAACGATATCTTGAAAAGGGGTCTTATTCCACTCATACATGGACACAGATAAAATTTTCATTGCGTATTCCTAATTGTGAGAAAGGTCGCATATCTTTATAAGAAGAATAAATCAATAAAGGAAAAATTGTATAGATTGTGAGGGTTGACAAAAATATAAATATATAAATATAAAAGGATAAAAATTAGGATAAATTTCATAGCTAAATTAATAAATTTATAAAGAATTATAAGACATTTTGGAAATAGATAGGACCTTCTAAAGTGGTATAAAAATTCCA
>JAUZNC010030879.1:0-62269 GCA_034780395.1 Vannuccia rotundouncinata | reverse complement strand
AATATAATATAATATAATATAATATAATATAATATAATATAATATAATATAATATAATATAATATAATATAATATAAAATATATTATTTTTGTATTTTGAATTATTATTATAGACACAAAGAGGGATGAACTCTTTTGAATACAATATTTGAATATTTATAAATTGTAGAAAACTTTTTAAGCATCTTTTGTAAAGTAATTTTTTTAAATTATATGATCAATTATTATCCGCGCTTTCCATTAAAATACAATTTTTTATTATATACACTATTATATTGAAGGACTTCGTCGAAATCATTTTAAAGCTACACAAATTCCCACAACGATAGTGATAGCTTTTGGTGATGATATTATTTCCATGCGCTGTGTGCAAGAAATTGTGAAAGAATTTTCAAATGAGGTACGCCCAACTTTTGGGAGAATTAATGGAAGTAGTAAGCTAATATCAGATAAAAGAAAAGCTTTAATGGATGTTCTGAGAGAAGACATGAAGTTGGATGATCATATAAGTATTGGTTATAGATTTGCATGTCTGCAAGCAATCGTTTTGTGCCACATAAATTGAACGCTTTAAAGAGATCCTGAAGGCAATGAAAACACATAACATACATAGAAGACTAATTCACACTGACGAAAAGTGGATTTACAATTGACCCATGGGTCTTTCCTGGTGGTGATATTCCTCAATTCCTAAAGGATCGACAGTTGCATGCAACTTTGATGGTTTGTTTTATTGTACAGTGCTGAACAGAGGAACGACTGTTGACTCGGAAGAATGCAGCGATTTCCTACAGGAGGCATTTGATTCATTTGAAGTAGAGGTTCCCCACTACAGTTGGAGTCCATGATTGAATGTAGAACATTTTTTAATCCGTCATGAACTTTCTAGCGACATCAACTGGAACTCATTTTGAATGTTATGAACCCAATCCTACTTTTGTCGGTCATTGAGGTCGTATTGGATCCACCTGGTTATCACACTTGTCAGGCCGACCTCTTCGGCAGTTTTAATCGTTCTACGGCTGATCCGCGATCATCCTCAGTTATCAGATCTTCTACGGCCACGATTTTGGGTTTCGTCTTCAGTGATCGCCAATTTCCCGATCCAATGTTTTTGTCAACTGCATCCCTTCTTACTGTAACACAGTCATTCCAAACGCCACGTTGACCAGTAAATCTTGAATATTAACTCCAGAATAATGGATTATTAATAGATATTTAAAAACTAATATATCACAACAATCAACAATTTTACTGAATCAATTTGAAAACTTTCAGAATTCCGATTTTGATTTAAAAAATAGCCAGTACATATATATTTATATTATTTTAAAAAATAACTTGGGAATTTAGTAATCATTTCTTCTTTTTTTATTTAATTACTTATTACCTATAGGAGCAAAAGCCATGATTTCAAAAATTCTCCATACACCAAAAAGAATTCTTCTTTTTTTTAGATCGTTGAGTAAGTATATTAAAATAATTACTATCGTTTTTGCCGCTTTTTTGACACTTTAATTTTTTTTAATATTTACTTTATTATTTGGCCATGTTAAATATTCATATTTATTCATAATTCATAAATGTTTTTCAATTTCATAATAATTCCAATTTTTATATTTTAAAAAATAATTTTGCGCAATAAATTGTCTTGAGTTCAATGATGGCAAAAAGTAAAGTAAGCTTAGAGAGTCGAATATCTGACAAATCGAAACAGTTACACATTTTAGTTGTAGCTAGCTAAAGATTGGCCCATTAAGTGGTTTACAGCTAATTAAATTTGGTGACCGATTTTGTCATTCGACTGATGTGAACTATGAAAATCGAGTAAAATTTTGCCCAGAAATTCTGAGAACTTTCAACACACTTTTAATTAAGTGCAGACTTAAAGTGGTTTTGCATTAAAGAAATGGGAAGTCCATCTATATAAGGAAATCATGGATTGGTTCCTTATGGAGAGGATTCAACCGCATCGACCGCTAAAGGAGAACGGTTGAGAAGAAGTTCATGACAGTGGTCGATGCGGTTGAATCCTCTCCATCAGGAATCAATCCATAACGGTAGTTATAAGTGAAACCGTAGATTGTAAAGTACCTCACTTGTTTAGAAGAATGTCTGCATGTCCTTTTACATTTTAAAGCTGAGCCAAACGGAAAAGGAATTATTATAATTTGGAAAACTGATCAAACAAACATATTATAACGTTTCGTCTTCCTAAAATTGAAGATGTAAAGAAGTAGATTTTCATTTGATTCGTCTTAAGATCTTCGGTAAATATACCGATCCTAGAAAAATCATCAATCAATAATATAAAAGTTGAAAATTCACTATCAAGATGTTCCCGTACAATATTATTCCTAATTACGTAATTGTAATATATAATTTTATGGGATGCCTAAAACGAGATTATATCATTCAATAATTATTAATGAATAAAAATGAAATGATTTTGAAACAAAATTTCGCATAATGTTCAATCTATTTGCTGCTCCATAATTTATCTTTTTATCGGATTCTAGTGCCGCGCTCTGAATGATGGTTATTATTTTCCCTAAATATTATGGTATCTCTTTACAGATGAAAGCGAATATGATTTTGGTGACAACGTTATCCACGCTGATATTTTTCAAATGGAGGATATTTGGTTGGATGGTGATAATGTGAACAATTGGTTTAAAATTCTTAACACGGGAGGAACTGGCACTGGAATAAGTACACCTCTTCTTCGTCTGTCACCAGCTCTGAATAATGCTACTGTGAGGTTGGAGTTGAGAGGTACCCGTCAGCCAGGTATATATATTCGGTGTTTTTAATAAATTTTTAATAAGTTATATTGTGGTCACTTCAATGTGCTTGCTCTATGCTTTATGACTTTCAAATTAATGTTTAATTCGTATAATGGAGATTGGATTAAAAAGGTAAAGCGCTTTGGCCGTTTTCTTTCTATATTCTGGCGAGTTTAAAACATTAGTTTCTTTAATTAAAACTAAGCAATTAATTTGAGAAAATTTAAATTAAAAAATTTTTCTTTAACAATATTTTTCAAAAATTTGTAAGGTTTAGTGTACTGGTTATTTGTTTGGAAATCTTTCAAAATGGCATAATTAACTAAAATATCCGGACGAAACTTCAATATTTAATTTTTTTTGTTCAATATTCGAATTAACATAAGATCATCTACCTTTATATTGTGTTAGTAAATATATAAAATTATTTTGTCAGATTTAGCGTCTTAAAAGTGTTTTAACAGTTTATCTAATGCTAAAATTTTAATTTGTTTAAGAAAGTCAAACAATTTATTTATAATTACCGGACCACTAGCTGCAGATGTAGTTTTTTTATTATCAAATGATATCAATATGAATAGCTTTCGCAACTATATTGTGAAAATTAAAGTTGTATTGAAATTATTACTTTAAAATACTATATTTGCGTCTCTGGTTTTTGTAGTTTTTACAAATTAGTAATCTATTATGATAATCATATTATTTTTCAGGTATTGTTGTTGTGATGATTAAAATGGAAAATAAAATGTTGAACATGGACGTTGTTCTTCCTGTGACTGGCATGCTATATGTCTCCATTGACCACATATTTGGACAAAAAGAATTTTGTTTGAAACAAAAGGAAAACTCATTTTTTATTCCACTCTTTGAAATCAATTGTACCCAGTTGTCGAGAACACATCTTCCGTCAATTACTATTCATTTTTTTAGTTAAGAAGCAGAAATCTTTTACTCTCACTATATAGTTGAACACATTTGTTAAAATTTGTCACCAATTTATTTATATTAATGTATGAATTCTTGCTTTTCAAAAAACACTCAAATAATTTTCACATTTACTATAATTTGTCTTTATTTTAAAAATCGATGTTTGTATCAGTTGTCCTTCTCTGATTTACAATGTATAGAAATTATATTTTTCATAAAAAAAATATCTAATTGTAACATTGCAACTTTCTGACAATTGAAACAAATCGGTTGAAACAAATTGAAATTTCCGCAAATACCACTTATATGGTCCCTATACTTCGCCGGATTATAGAATATCGCACGAAAAATATGTAACAATTTTCACACTATCTAGTTTTAAATCACACCAAGTGAGTTAAATTAGGCAGGAGTGTAAAAAATTGTTACAAACCTTCTACGTGTTATTTTGCAACAAATTTCGGTGTAAAATGGATTTACACAAAAACAATTGAATTATAAAGGAACATATAACGATGGCTATTCTTTGAGTATAATATAAAATATATATATAAATAAATTTTAAATATATAAATATTAATATATAAATTATAAATATAAATATATATATAAATAAGAAATCACACATGATACAATTCGCACCTGCAAATGCCTATCTATTTTCACGTATTAATATCACGGTACAGATAAGTGTATTATAGTAACTTTTGACTCACCCTGTAATGTATAATAGATAGACATTTACCGGTGCAAATTGTATCACATATGATTTCTTATTTATATATATTATATATTATTATAATCAAAAAATAGCCATCGTTATATGTTCGTTTATAATTCAATTGTTTTGGTGTAAATCCATTTTACACCGAAAATTGGTGGAAAATAACAATATAAATAATAATTACATGTATCGTATAGATACAATAATTCTGTTCTTTGAGACAGACAATAAATCAGCTATGCGTAAATTACTCCAATAAATAACATACTGCCAACTCTAAAAAAAATACTTTATATACCCAAAATTTGAAGTAATTTCATATAATAATAATAAAACCAATGGCGTATATATACATCATAAAAACATATATTATTAAATACAGATATTTTTATGTTCAAAAATTACAACCGGCTGGTATATGTACCTATATAAAAATAGGCTGCACTGAAATATACCAAAAATTCACAGACAAACACAACAGTTACTTGAAAATATTATATACCTTTATAAGAAACATGACGATATTGGTATACAAAGTAAATCTGAAGAGAATTCGACACAAAGCTTGAAGTTGATCTGGAAGTATAATGCACGTCGGTTTCCCAAAGGACAGATCAGTATCACTCCATTTTGTTGACATTGTAGAATTGGATGTGAAGAGGATGAAGTTGTAGGAACAGTTGTGAATATTGTTGTGGGAACGGCGTGAATAGAACGAAATATTTAAATGTTAGTTGGAATAAATATACCTATATAATTAAATAACATATTATAGGCAATTTGTTAATTAAGAATTAATCCAAAGTAAACGATCTTCTTTTAGAAATCTGTAGAATATTCACCGGTAAACAAAAACAATGCACTTTCGGGGCATTTTATTGAACACAGCACAGCGTTCGCTTTCAGATAACTAATTATTCTATTTATAAAATTGGAATTTCCAACACCACACAGAAAATCGATATTCCTTTATATAGGGTGATTTATAATTATGGCCCAGGCTATTTCGCACGGAAAAGAAACAAATAGTGTTCAATTACCTTAAAGTCAATTATTTTAAGTTTTACAGTAAATTTATATTAAAATCTCGAAGATAAATGTTTGTGAAAATTTTTTGGAGCGATATAACTCCAAGAAATTATAATAATGTATAGAATGTCATTGCATGTTTCCACCAATTTTCAGCTTTGTACTAATTTTTTCTAGGTCTAAAGCTATTTCGATCCATATATTGTTAATATGTTAATTAACCATATTAATTAAATCTTATGACTAAATAAACAACTTAATCACTTTTATAATTTATTCAATTTGTTATGAATTTCATCACAAACGCCCATATCCATTTTATCCAAATTTCCTTTCCATAGCTAGTAGGTGTTAAATGCGAGAATGACTATATATATGTCTCGATAAATAAAAATATGGTTATTCTTCTTATCGATATTATAACGATAACCCAGACAATAAATAACTCAATATGTATTTTAACTCAATAACTCATTTTGTATTCAGATACACTAACTTGTTATCAATAGTTTGTTTAATTTTGAAGGTTTAATTAATATGCCTAATTTGATGAAGTTTCACAATGTTTGAGTTCATTCATCGTGAAATAAATAAGCGCCATTTAAAAAAAATCTAAATATTGCAAAATTTTATAAAATGAAAAGAATTGCTTATGTTTTAACTATAGTATATTACATATTTGTTTGCATATGAATTATTATGTCAAATTAAAAACACGGTAATATGGATAAGGTTAAGAATAATTTTCATGGAATATATATGGATATATAAAGATTCTATAAAACCATTAGAAAATGATTTTAATTGAAGTTAATAGTTAAAGGAGATGGTAATATCCTCTTCCTGCTAGTCGTTGCTGATATTGTTGGTTCACAACTTGCACACTCCCACCTCCCATCGTAGCGAATTGACAAACAGAATCTTCTTGAGTGGTAATTCCTTCGTCCAGAATTGATATTTTCAAATGAATTTGATCATTTCGAAAGTGTTCCGAAATATAATCAGGTTTATTTCCAATAATTTCTTCAATAGACTTGAACGGTTGGATACCGACCAAATTGGTCAATGTATCATCAACTGGTCTTTTCCAGTTTTTTGTATGTTTTACCGGATCTGCTTGTAAGATTCGAATATGATCTCCTGAAGTACTTTTGGCTTTTTGTGGTTTTAAATTAGATCCACTTGAAACTTGCGATAAAATTGAAACACTGATCTTTTTGGAAAAAGGCCATTTTAGTAAAGCGTCGTATTCTCCTTTGACAACGGCAAAATAGATATTCAAATTATCAGTTAAAGTCGCAACACAAACGAGTCTGTATCCAAAAGGGTTGACATAAAACGTCTTACTCTTGTAAGTTTTCGGTTGTCTATCTCTGTGATAGGCTTCAAGATTTGCTTTAATATCAAGAATGGTCCAAAGGAAGAAATTATCTGTTCCATTTTCTGCTAAATCTGATCTCAAATGTTGATAAATACCAACACTGGTAGAAGATGCACGGGCCATGGTCGCTTTGAATTTGACAATGAATAATTATAACAATGTTGTAAACAGAATATGCCGGCGGAATTAGAAAATCCAGATTTTCAAAAATGTTATCTACATTTCTATTCGCTATCTCCGAGCTGGGAGCAAGGAGACAAAAATTTTCTTGAGTAACAATCTATTTATAAGCTAACATCCAATAGAAATAGGAGCACTATAAAGTCAATTTGAGATTATTTTACTATAGATTTTTGTTATGCTGCGATATAAATTGTATTTTCATTTTATACGATTTACGTAACTAGGGCATGCGCGTCGTCAGGGAGAATGACCCCCCTTCTAATCTGAAGGGGCCTCCTCCTACTGAAATTAATCTACAACGTTTATACCGAAATTACTGGCCGGTGGTATTTTGGCAATGGGTGCTTTTAAATTTCATAAACAAGATTGCAGATTTTTTACTGGTGGACGAGTTTCAACATTTTTCATTAATACGATATCTAAGTAAAACTACAACTGATTAATTAAGAACTAAACGTTATCCAAGATTTAAAAAGTTTTTTAAATAATAAAAAAGTTAGTCAATTCAAAATGGTCCTTATAAAAATTATTGAAAATGTGGCCGTTCCTGGAAAAATTATGATCGGATAAGGACTATTATTCCTAGCAGTGAATTCAGATCTAACCATTAAAACAGCTCCACACTAATATAAAGTTAATAAAATAATATATTATTTAAATCGATAGAAAGTAATTTTAAAAGCACAATAATTTTATTAATGAAAAAAACAACAAGGTAATGCAGTTTTTAAACTAGTTGTGGTATTATACTGTTTTACAGTTATCAAACGCAATTAAAATATGGTACTTATTCGTAAAATACAAGTACAATTAAAATATGGAGTTAATAAAAATGGTATAGGTCCTCATATTGTACATAGTACAAATACATTTTAGGCAAGTAAAGCTGATAAAACATGACAATGGAAATTGTATATATAAATACGTAAAATTAATATTTCAGACGAATAAAATTTATTTAGTTATAAACATGAGTAAAATGTTGTCACTGTCGTGAAAAAGGTTTTTTTAGTATAAAAAGTGAAATAACTATGATAGAATAATGTATGTGTACAAATTCAGAACTTTCCTGATTGGCAATCATTTAAAAAAAAATTTATGAAAACTAATTGCTTAGAAATATATTCACAAAATTAAGAAGTATAATTGATTAAAACATAATAATTAATAAATAAATATTGGAGATTAATGTGGCGAAGGTGTTTTGAAGGAAATAACTGGCCTATTATTAAAATAATACAACCGAATAACAAATATAAATCAAATAATGTCGTCATATATGACGTCATCTTCAATAAATGCAAATAAAATAAATCAATCTGACAATCAGAGAATCATTCGACAACATAAATGACATATTTTCGTTTTAACAAATCACAGTGAGCAGAGAAAAGAGGTCAACACCAAGGTCAAACTAATCAGCCAATAAGATGACGGAATGTGGGATGATTTGTTCCGCTGAGAAGTTGTTGGCCCGGCCACTATCCTATTCCTCATTGATGGTTTAAAAGTATTGGGGACAACTGGAATAAAATGAAACTATTTAGAATTAGAAATAGTCAAGTTGAATAACATAGTAATAATAATAATATGCTGTGTATGAACAAGATAAGGCAAAAATAATATTTATATTTCACATTCAAATGTCCCAAGCCTGACTGTTGAAATTAAATACCTCTCCAACATATAAAATAAATATTTAATTCTTAGGGGAATTAGTTGTCCACATCAAAGATAAATAGGAAAATGCATATTACAGCTTATTTTTTTAGAAGTATTCGATAGACAAGATAATTAATTATGTTGAGATCACTTCGAAATATACAGGGATGGGAACAGGTAACAAAAAATCCAAAAAAATATTTTAAAATATTTTACTTTGATAAATAAATAAATAAATGCCCCTCTCAATAAGAAACATATTTTCACTAATAATTTAAAAATTCCGGAAAATTCCCATACTTGAATATAGCAGGATATTACGATATTCAGAACTAAGGTTACTATTAAAATTCATTATAATATTATGTACAATAACTTATAGCTGACTAGTTATTAAAAATCATAGGATATTAAAACTACAATGCGAACGAGAGATTATAAAAAAACGGACGATTGATTTAGGGGCTAGTTAGTTGGAAAGTGTATCCATTTATTTCACTATAAGACGATTTGAATAACTATATTACAGTCAACAAAGGACAACGTATAATATTGGATGCTCGATTTGTGCATTGTGTGTATAATTGGATACATGCTTTATAACTAAAGGGCCCATTCGTGTGTCTGAAAACAGAAAGACTAAAGTTTGCAAGGTTCATTTTATTATTATTAATGTTTATATTTTAATCTTAATATTATCCAAGGAATTAGCAGCTCACAATTTGATTTGAGGCTAAAGATACTTCAAGACGCTAAAAAGTGCATTCTATTTTGGTCTGGGGGCTTTGGGCCAACATTTCTGAGTTTTGCATCCAACATTAAGAATAACAATTAAAAAGTAAAACATAACGCGTTGGAAATATTAAAAAAAAAACATCTACAAGTCAGATTAAAACTCAAAAGGTTCATAACCAATCAAGTCAGCCCAAATACCTGGTCCAACTGAACTGAACCCCTCACTCACCAGTTGTTCCGGTCAGACGCGGTTGTTCCTTCCAACTGGACTCAGTGCCTGAATTCTTCCTGCTCTGCTGCTTCCTGCCTTTCAGTAAAAACTTTTCAAGGTCCTTGGGTTCTTCCCCCTTAGGGAAGATCATCACAGAGCGCTCTTTATTGAACCACCCTCTGGGACGTCCATCGCCACTTCCTAGAGTCTGCTTGCCCTCACCTTCTTCCATGTCCGGGGGCAGATCTTCCGGTTGAGGACCGGCGATTAGGCGTAACAGATCTTCATAGCTGTATTCGGGAGTTGGAGTGGGATCATTCTGGGTTGGTGGGATGATGTTCAAGATTCATTTAGAATGTTTCAGAGGAAAGATCTACAATCGAAGGACTGAAATCAGGTAAAACGTACATTTGACGAACGAATAAATCTTGTTTGGCGACTTGATCGACTCCTGACAGCTCTAAACCATCGAATGATTGAGTTTATTTTTTTGAAATAAGCTACTTGTTGTGATGAGGTTTGATTATTGAATTCAGATCTAAAATGAAGACGGAAGCTATTATAATAAATAATTACAAAATAAACAATTGAGTAAAATTATAGCAGTACATTTTATTACTATTTGATGAAAGAGTATTCCAACAGTTTGCCATTCTTAGTGATGTGCTACCAAAAAATTTTCTGCATATGGATATTGTCATGTTATTCTGAAATTTCTTCACAGTTTCTAACTGAAAAAAATTATATAATATATTATATTACTGAAATAAAATAAGAGTAGTAAATTAAAACATTTGAGCGGAAATTTTTTACTTTTTTAGTAATATTTTGTAAACCAATATTGCTTTTATTGCTTCTTTGGAGGATATTGATTTTAGTTTCCAATTCTTTAATTTCAGCAAGTATTTGAGTTTTGCATTGGGTTGAAATCTGCAAATATTCATAACAAATAGGATATAGTATATTGAAACATAAAAAACATAAAATGCTACATGACATCAGTATACTCATAATTATGTATCCCTATTTTATCAAGCACACTTTCTCAAAACTATTTGTGATGTATCTCACCTCTCCGGAAGAAAACCGCTCCTTTTTATTTGTTTGTCTCATAAAGTTGAGGATCTCGTTAGAACTATACAGTGGTCTGTTGGCGATATCCTTCAATGTCGCTATAAACAACTCTACATTGAAAAGTGATAAAACAAAAATGGTGGGCTACAATGTCTCTGTAAAAAGTTGCAGTATTCTTCATAACAAAATTTTAAAATACACAATCGAAACAGATACTTTAATTTGAGTCAATTTAATTTGACTTTTGGTAATAAAACCTTCAAAAGGCGCTATAGCTACTAATCAACACCAACTGCTTTTTAATGAATCTCATATTTTCCCCAAATATAAATAAAAATCCAACCAAGTGGTTTGAAAGTGGTTCATGAAGCTGTTTTGGCAAGCGCGTAAGATAGATGGTACGGAAAACAAGCCAAACACTTCCAGATAAGTAAATAAATGACTCTATCAATATTTTTGATGTAGGTGATGACTTTTTCATACACAGCGGCTTATTAGAGTAAGATTCTAACCATGTGTTTATACAAATATGTAACTGAAGAGGAATATTAATGGTGAAATAAATGTCACCAGAGCTGGAGGTGGGACAAATTTTGAAGATTAATGACGTCATTAGATCAAAAGTGTCCCAGATAATTGTATTGAAAGAAGGCAGTTTACAGCAGGGTTCATACAGAATAATTGTAATAAAATTCCAGGATTTCCAGGATCCGTATGAAATCTGTTACAGTGTAACAACATTTGTGTTGCAATAAATTAATTCTTTTGAAACTATGTAAATATAACACGTTAATAATATTATTCATTGCTCAACCCTCTTACCAATAATATCATCCAACGTAGAACTTGTAGTCAAAAGTGACCTTGGTAGACAGTTACTATTGGCTAAAAGACTGCGACATGTATCCGCACAGGGTGGTACTGCTTTTTGATTGGTACAGAGAGGGCAGTAACCAAGATGAAAGAACTGAGCGAAGCATTGATTTGTGGATGTCTACAATTTAATTAGAACAAACACAATAATTTGTAAAAAAAATAAAAAACAAAATATATAAAAACTCAAATAATTATTTTGAACTATGAAGATTCCAAGATCTTTATACCATTTTAAAGTAAATTAATGTCGTTTGAAGATTTAAAACCATAAAATATACAACTCCATGAATTTACTTAGCGTCAATAGAGAGGATGTTGAGTTTAAACTATAGTAATACAGCTGTAACGATAATAGTAAACTGATTGTGTTTACATTTGGAAAATGCCCATCAATCTGTATAATATAGAAAATTGCCAATTTTCAACTGTTGACCCTTTCAAATATGAGATTTAGCGAAGAAGAGAGTTTTTGTGGAGGGTGAGAATGTTTATGTAAAATACAACAGCGTACAGGAACTTCAACTGCAGACAACTGAAGCCGTGTTGACTTTATACAATAAGTTATATGTTGTAACTCTAGGGTGAACAAGAGTGCACTTCATTTTAGAAATATTGCCAAAATACACATGTACCAATTAACATCAATTTGTATTATATCGACACTAAGCAGTAAATAAGTATTGTATTAAAAAACAGTATTATAAATATTGTCAAAGGACTCCCTTTTTCCAAATTCTTATAATTAAATTGCAATTTAGTTGTTCAATCTGTTATAGTTCACTGTACAACCACTCTTGTTGACAGCTGTAGACACACCTATTGTAAGTGACTTCACTTCTCATTATAGTTCAGTTGGGATAATTAATATTATCTATTCTAATATTACAATAGTTTTATGGCTGCCAAACCAAACCAGGCCAGGACCACTTAACTTTATTTCGCAGTTACAAATTCTTTAGTAAACATGCACTGAGGTACGACATAATTAATAAGATCAAATTTGATTCAAGTAAATGATCTGAAGTTATTTGGTGCGTTTTCTTATAGCAAAGGAATGTTTGTTTTTATATAGTCGTCGAGACTGTTGTCAAAATTGCAATATATCGTTGTCATATTGTCACATACTAATATAGAAAGTCTCGACAGCTGAATAGATCGCGAAATTAGATCTTAGGCCTCATACGAAATAAATGAAACAGTTCAATAAGAAGTTATTCAAAGTTTGTCAATGATAGATATACTTAAAGACAAGAGACTGAAGACTTAAGTAACTATATTAGTCACAGAGATTTAAAAGGAGAAGATTATACCACAAATACTCATGCAAATCAAACTATCGGAAAATTGAAAAATCTGCCGTATGGTATAAAATAGTTGTAACAATTTTGACAAAATAAAACTCACCCCAACAAACATTACGAAAAAGAAATTTTTTGGCACTTCAACAAAACTAAAAGAACAACAATGTCATCACAGGTTTGGCACACCCCTGGGACATTTTCTGGTATTGTACTGAGTATGTATTGATTTCAAAACAGTGCATGAATATAGGTGACATTATTTTATAAAACAATTACTTCAATGAACGATTTCAATTACAATCAATACAGGAGAGAATCAATAACACAACACTTTCGCTATTGTTCAATTAGAGAGGTTGCTCCTATTTCCCTTTCAATTGCACAATTAGAAAATGTACAGAACGAAAGCAAACTTTTGTTATAAAATGCAAGAATTATTATTTATTGTCCTTCAACAAACTACCCCTAGAATATTTATAAATTGAAATATGTTAAATGTAATGTGTATGTTTAAATTAAAATCAGATTCAGAGGAAAACATCTTCCGCGTCTTCCTCCATACTCGACTGTTCACGATTATAACCAAATATCCGAGAGAGAGACTGTAAACTGTTAAACCTAGTTCCTGTTTACCAGGATAACAATTGAACTGCATGTCATGAATCCTCCAAATACAAAGATAATAGGCATCCACGAAGACAAAATGGATAAAACAACTTGTATAATTGGGTGTCATGTGGTGATGAATTTGTACTTCACAACTGTACAAACAACTGCTTCTGCTAATCTAAGCTCTGTGTTTTCCATGATCATGCATGTCTGCTATGTCTAGTACCATTATAATGTCAGATCAAGTGATTAAACGGGCGGGGTCTGGATTCTTTTATGACCTCAAATAGATTCAGTGATATCTGTTGCTACCATTAGTATGGTAAACAATTAGTATAAAAATGTAATTGACAAAAAATGTCCTACAATGTGAGTAAAAGAGATTCATTTGCAAGTTTATATAATATACCTAGTAAGAATTCGTTAAAAAATGGTTTCATCAATCAAAATGAAATTTTTGGTTCATAATTTGTAACTGTTCAAGACGTTATTAATAATACATCTCTCAGAACTATCTTATTTGCTATAATCTATATTAAAAATAAAATGGTCACTATTTCAGTTGATTTAAATGATTATTTTAATGAAATTTTGGACAAATAAAATACAATATTAAGATCACAAACCATTGAAATCAAATCGTGACCCTTCGACAAAATAAGGCTGTCCTGTACGGCTTTTAAAGCCTCAAAAATTGCGACAAATCGTGTCAATCGGTCGGTCAAATCAGATATCAATAATCGATATCTTTCTATCAATTGTGGCGTCCTATTGACTAATTCCTGGAAGCATGTATTAGTGCTGGGAGGAAAGTGTGGAATACTTCTCAATGAAGAGGCAGGACTGTGAGGGTTGTGTCGTGTTAGGAGACGGTCCAGCTGAGTTGTCAGCAGAGATTGTACGTGTCTCCGGATTAAGGTAGGGCTCAATGATTTTGGAGGAGTAGAAGCCAAGAGGAACGGGTCAGAACCTGAAAAGGAGCAATACATGATCCCTCGTTAGACTCTGATTATTTCTTTACAAGATCCTTTGAGAAATGTTGCTCTTTAAAGATGTTATATAGCAACTATGTTGATGAAGAGGATTCTATAAATATAGCCTTAAATGTTTATATTATACCAAATGTGTCCTTTATTATACAACTAATAACCCTTTAACATTATGTAAAGATAAAGTTATCAGCAGATAAAATCGCACTTTAGATTTGGCCGAATAGACTATACCTGTTTTCCTATATTAGTTGATCACCGATTCATAATTCCAATGATCAAACAATTTATAGAAGTGTATGATAGCAAAACCCCGATGTCTTGACCTGTACGATGCATATGCTTCTAGAAAATAACTAAGTCGTTGTGCATGTGATGATATACACGGCATTGGTGACATCTTTATTATCTTATCCGCAAAAGTTGCCCAATTCGAGCTGCATAAAATATTTGATGACGATATGGACAGTTTTAGTATAGAAGAAATATTATTATATGGTTCATAACTGAGGAGATTAAATTAGATAGTTCGCACAACTGCAAAACCTGTACTTCACATTCTTAAAATTGTTCACACTGTTAAAAATAAAATAGTTTAGAATTCATAAATAGTAAGTTATTGATTAAATACACAAGTGAGGAAAATAGTCTTAACACTGTTATCTACGTATAAGTTTAGTTTGAATTCGACTAACATTTAACTCATTTCAATATTGTACTAAATGGACATTTTTACAAAATAAATACTTGAACTATGACCAGCTATACAAGAACAAGGGTCGTGTGTATTAGATAAAGTATAATCTATAAGGCGTCCTTCTGTGTATTCGATCTTAGACAATAACATGTCTGCAACCAATCCTGTACCATAAAATATGTTCACAAGAATAAATTATCACAGGTGTTTATTGTACTAATATTAGTGACGTATACACACACATTTAGGGAATAGACAATATAAGTCTTCAATATTAACAACGTCATATATTCACAGAGTATGTATAATATTTCTAAACAATTTGTAGTTATTAAATGTTTGTAACTAATCGTAAATTGAGGATTCTGGAGCCAAAGTAAACAATATTGTACCAACAAACACTAAAAGTGTAAGAAATTTACGCGTCAAGGATGAAGTCTATAGGCCTGTCTTGACTTACATGGGGGGAGGGGAAAAGTCATGTCTCTATCACATATCTGATTGAATTACAGCAAAAATAAATGGTTTTGGATAGATTAGAATGCCGGAATTGACAAGTGATTACATATATAGCCGAAATAACAGCTGTGTTGATATATATATTTTTTTTGCGGGTGATATTCAGTTTAATAACTTTTTAATACTCGAAACATCCTATTGTCGCTACTAAAATATTTTAATAGCTCTCTAAAAGCTTCCATTCAACATGTTCTCATTTATATGAAGAAAACTTAAAACGGTTTTTAATAAAGATAAAATACACAGAAAGCTTTTTAAAGCCTTTATTTATAATGGATTTTTGACGCAAACGATGACTTACAAGATTTTGCTTTATTATATCTTTAAAAATCATGCACAGATAGTTCAGTTGCCTGTAAAAAATTTAAATTGAGATGACTACTTATTGTATACTTGTAAAATAAGAAGAACTGGATATTAATAGGTGCAATCAAGATCGTTAATGCGCACATATCTCTAACACGTAATATATTTATGTCCACTATATACATACTTTTAATTAAGTCTGACACTAAATGATAACTTAAATGTGAACTCGCAAGATTATATGTTCTGAAATGAGACACGAATTAGATGAAGGATAAAAATGAAGAGTAGACTGAACATATTTTAAATGACCGATTAAATTAATTAGAGGAGAATTCTTACCAAATTAGACATTTAGATACGTACAGTACATATACGATCAATAACTCACGAATTATCTCAGCTTTCAAATAGCTGAAGATGTGTAAATTGTCCTGAATCTGAGTTGCATATTGCTGTTGAATATGTCTGGACATTCTCCTGCCCATTGTCTGAGTAAAAGTTCGATTGCAACAAAGATCTTGTTGACTTGAGGAGCAGAAGAAGGCGGCTGAAACCATTAAGACAGAAATAATTCTACAATAAATAAAAAAAAAACGTAAAGATCAGCGTTTCGACACTAGTTACAAACAAAGTGACTTAATTTTCACTCTATAATGTTGTCAATCAAAACGCATAAATTCGAGCGCCAAAATTGAACATAGACATTCCTCTATCAAAATAGTTAATATATATATTCAAATTTGATATTCAACTGTTTGAGTTTCACAAAAGAAATTGCCAAAACTTTGAAAATCAATCGTCGCCACAAACCTTGGTCCATTGATTTAGTCTTCCTGATGAGTCTCAATTTATCGTCTTTATGATAGTCCTCTGATTTCTGCCAGTCGCAATGGGTGGGATGTTCGGTGGATGTTACTATGGTAACAAGACATGTCCATACTAGAAGACTGTATCCATGGCTGTTTTGTATTTTCATGACTACCAGTGGTTGGCTAATGAGAGGTCATTGGAAAAACGCGTAAGCTGCAAATAAAAAAATAACAATTAACAATAGAAACCATATTTTTAGATATGAAATAAACGCAGAATTCGGTGAAACAGTAATGAAGAAATTAATAATCAAAAAAAACATTTATATTATAAATCGATACTATAATTGATACCAGAATTCATTTTAAAGTTAAATGAATCGCCAGTAAAATGTGGACATTTTCAAAATAAGAAGATAATAAATATTATAGTAAAATTGTATTCAGCAATTACAAAAATATGTTACCGGAAATAATTTAACCGCAGCCTGAATATATATTTTACTGATCATATTAAGTAATAAATAAGAGTTTAAATAATTCCGAGATATAATGCTCGACGGCGAAGCCGGAATGAATTCATTCTCAGAATTATTTAAACGAGTGATTTATCCGACTTAAACCAAGTAAAACTCAATATAATGATTGCGTTTTTTATATTATGTTTGCACAAAAATACTGCTTTTAATCGATATTCTAAATTTTAATTTCTTAAATTTCACAAACGATTTAAATCTTTTTAAAAAAAACATTAACTCTTTTTTTGTTTGTTAAAAACATGATTTTTGGAAGAATATATATTTATTAGTGTATTTGTTCATCGTTATTTATAGTATATGATGTTTGGTAAGTGTGTTTCTACCATAAAAACTTTATTTTGTTGTGAAAAATAACATATAAAAGAAAGAGTAGGCGTACATTTCTGCAGAACCAGTGCTAATCAACAACACATTACACTTCAAATTCTGAGATATAATCATACATAGATTTTAGCTTATAGTCATGGTTTTAAATACTGTAATAAATTTGATATTAATAGTATATATCAATTATTTAACAATCGATAGTGCAATCAAATTAAATTTATTTCAAAACAAAATAATTTTATAAAACTACAAAGAATTACGTAATTACGATCATCCAAACTCAGTGATAAGTTATCGTAATATCAAATTAGCTAACATTTAATAACATAAAAGGTGAATTGCGCTTTTCACAGGAAGTTCAACATTAAACTTTGCGTATACCAATTATCAGCAGACCAGGTCATATGTATGCGATTTAAAGATTACTTTACATCAACGTGATAGTAAATATCCCATACATAAACCAGTTAGTATAGATATTATATCCGGTTTATCGCCAATTAATAGTAGCTCATGTTATTCTGCAAGCATACAAACTAAATCTAAACAATATTAGTATATAATTCAAAACATTTTTCTTGTTGGTAATTAATAATATATATTGTTTAAATATCCGAAAGCAATGAAATATTTCTCTGAATAAGATTCCATCAATACAACTACCTACAAATATTTTTTTTAAAGAATACACGGTATAGTCACTTCTACAAATAAAACACATATTACTTATATATACGAGTACAATTTATTTTCACATCAGTGAATAATTGTGATTTAGTTAATTTTAATGATAGTTATATAACAATTTCATTTTTGTTATAGTTTAAGATTCATTGCAATAACTAGTTAGCAAATGTTAGAACCATGATATTCGTTTTCATAGCTGTTAGTCTATTGATTTATTTTTTTAACGTAATATTTTAAAGACAAGTGTTATATAATTTTTTTTCAAAAATCAACTTTCATATTTTAAACGCAATTTTATTTTACTAAACATTATTTCTAACTTGTTCTTTAATAAAAAAAAAGATGTTCCTTCAATACAACAAAGCGTTATTTCTTCAGTAGGTAATAAAATTGTTATTGACAATTTGATAAATAGCTAGATTCTAGACGCTTTTTATTCAATACATACTTGAATAGGTTAAATTTAATATATGTAACAAAATTGAAAAAAAGAAGAGTTAAACACGCGGAGTGCATAAGTACTTATGCAGCTGTAACGGACATCATCAGGCCAACCCAAATATCTTGCACGCTATCTGGACTGATAAAGAATCGAATGAAAGTTGATCCCTGATTGTATTTTTGTAGACATTACACTCCAAATGTTGGTGCCATACAGACAGTTATTAACCTTCTATTAAACATCGTGCCAATATCCTGATAAAGTTATCCTTTATATCAGGATAACTAATGAGGATGAAATAAAATATTAAATAAATCTAAATAAGGCAACAAGTGAAATTTTTAATATTTTGATTTATAGTTACATTTTTAAAAATTTAATGATATTTATGTTTATGACATTGAGCGGTTAAATAAATTTTAGTAAAGAAATACCAAACATAAACATTTATAGTTTGTGTATTTAGCAGGAGTCATTAAAAAAATTTTATAAGTAATTATTTTAAATAATTTGCCATTACAAAAAGCGTGTTGTCCCTTTCATAATACCAATATATAATCGTTTTTTTTAATCCATCAACTCTAAAAATGTATTCTAAAGTCGAGAATACCTTGTATTGAATGAAAAATCAAATTTCAAACAAAAATCCTTCAATAATAATATTTTCTAATTAACTTATTGAACACAAAACATTGTAATAATATTTCTAACAAAGTAACCTACCAAATGTAGCTACTAATAAATGTATTATAGATATGCATTATAGATATTAATGGTGTTTCAAATAAAATTCAAACTCTCATCGAAAACACAAGAAATATTTTATCATTGTTTGAAAAAAATTATAAACAAAAAAATAGATAACGAACGTTTTTTAACCAACATGAAAAAGCTCAGGCCACACCAGCTCTAAAAGAACGTTATGCATCAGTGAGTATTGATTGTGAAATACAATGCAATGTAATTTAGAATTTGGACTATAATAGAGGTAACTATTAGTTGAAATCATAACATAACAATGAATTGCCATAGCACTATTTAGTCAAATATAGGATTACATTTCTGCCAGAAAGTATGTTATCCACAAGTTAGCTAGTAAAAACAGTATAAAAGATGAAGACATTTTGCATGTTCAAACCACTGAATATAGTGTATTTGAAAATTGTTCCAATCGAGAGGAAATTCTAATTTATTGGATTGAAGAGCTTTCAGAACTTTCTTTTAAAGTTTAGATATCTATATAATTTGTTTCCGCAAGTTTTTACTTTTAATATTGTAAAATTTTGAAATGACTGGTTATATCAGATGTTGTTGTTGAACACAATGCATATTTATTTAAAATTTGGCATACAGTAAAATCAAAACATTAAAGTTTTAATGAGATGACAGTATATAAGTATACATATCCAAAAAAATCTAATCGAAAAAAGTTTATTAGGTTTAGTTATTATAATTTAGAGATAAACAGATTATTATTATTGGTAGAACATTTGAAGACCATTATAAGATATTTATAGTCTAAGATAGTTTGAAATAGATTCTTAGAAAAAGAAAATATATAAAACAAATTAGATTAAATATAACACTGATAGCAATACCTTTATAGAACATTTTATTGAAAATGTATAAAAAGTATTTAAACCGTTATTCGATTTTTAAATAGATTTCAATTGTATATCATTGATAATAGTTAATATCCTTACATTTTAAATTTTGACTAATAATTTAATTGTGCATACTCTTCAGTAAAAATACGAAATATATATAATTTGAATACTACTATTACTATGTATACCTAATTAAAAAACTATGTAATTATTAAATAAAAAACTGAAAATTAATTACTGACTACACAAATTGATAATTTAGACCAGAAAAATCCTAATTAGTAAATCTTTTTCAATAAGAAATCAAGTATTCTAATTCCAGTAAATATACTTTTACATAATACTTTTATACAACAAAACATCAACAACAACAAAAAAACATAAAATAAAATAAAATTTAAAAAATAAATACATTTATTTTTAACAAAACCAGAAATTATGTACAACAATTAAATGAAACTAATAGCAGGGCTTTTATAATATATGTATAATACTATAAGGAAATACTTTTTTTAAATAAATTATAACCCAAAGTATTCATTTGTTACATTGATATCTATTTCACTTATATCATGACATACAGTAAACTGAATTATTCATTTCCTCTGAAAGAGACATACTGTCCCCACGTTAGTTTGTATACTCTTGATCTGACACAACAAACAGAAAATATACAAAAACATATGTTATTCTATTAAATCTAGAATGTATAATATTACCATTAATAGTATCATAAATAAAATTAATGTAGTACATGTGGTGATCTATTTTACTATATATATATATATAAACTAGTAAATAATACAGGGTTCCAATGCTTTTCCAGAAAAGAAATTACAGAGTTTTCCCTAAGATAGTCAATAAAACAATTCAATTAAAAGTAGAAAAACAGTGCTTATTTTCAGAATAAATATGCTTACCATTACACTTAAACATTAAAAAAACATTATGTGCAGCAGTTTCAAGTATAAACAAGAGTCAGTAAAAGTTCAGTCTCCTTTGTTTTACTTATTAACTTCACAATTTTTTGTTGATGTTTTTCTGCTGGTACACATTTCTCGAAAATTGCCAGTTATTTTCATTGTATAACAAGTTATATGCAGAAGAGTAAATTGTTTGTAATCTTCATTTAAAACTTTAATTTCAGTAACAATTGGCTTGCACTTACTGACAGTTTATAGTCATGCCAGCCCTGGACATCAATATCAACATACACAGGGAATAAATGCTTAACATAGTTTGTACATAATTCCAAGACTCTATGAGAAATGCTAGGCACTTCCTTAAATAGCAAAAATGTGTGTAAGTTATGATTTAGGCAGTATATTTAAATACTACGATAAAGCAATAAGCCCAAGTAAACCTACAATGAATAATAAAAGTGATGTAAAAAACTACTCTATGTGTATGGTAAGGTTAATAAAAATGGAATGAAAATTGTGAAAGCTGTGAACAATGGACATTATAATTTTTCAAACACTTTTACTAATTTTCAGAAATTGCAAGACTTTTTAAGATTATTACTAAAATATCTAAATTCCAAGACTTTTCCATATATGCTGAAATGAATTTATTTAATTTCAAGTCTTTCCAGATTTCCACAGACCTGTGTTAATAAATTATGATGAAGAAAAGTAAAACAAAAAAATCGTGGAAAAATTACAAGACTTCTCCAATTTCTAAAATTTTCTGTCTGACTGATTTCTTTGTTTTTTAAGTCATATCCATAATTTTTGTATTAAATTTATTTATTTTCTTTAAAATAAATTATTTGCAACTTTTACACTAGCAGACAATTTTTTGTTTGTTTGTTGCAATAGAAATATATTTTATGTTTCAAAATATAAGCCATACTGTGCTTTACAAGAAATGCACACCTAAACATCAAAATTTTTGCATATCAGGTTACAAATATAAACTCACATATAATTAGCTTTTAATATTATTATATTAATTTTTAAATCATATTTTTTATAAATTATATAATTGTTTATAAAAAATTATGCCATTAAAATTGTCACAATTTACATTGTTTAAAACATTAAATTATAGGTCTATAAAATAAAATATCAGGTATTTGTATAAATATTATTATAAAAATAAAGTAAACCTATAGCTTGGACATATTAAACCTTTTCTGCCGATTTCTCTGCGGATTTTGAATTTTATTATATAAAATAACATTAAATATATATATACTAAAATCGGCAGAAAATGTATAATGAACCTTTTCTGCCGATTTCTCTGCCGATTTTGAATTTTATTTATAATATATAATAATGTATGCATATATAAACAAATTTATTATATAAAATAATGTTATAAATATATATAAATATATATACTTAAATCAGCAGAAAATGTATAATAAACCTTTTCTGCCGATTTTGAATTTTATATAATAAATATATATATATACTTAAATTGGAAGAAAATGTATAATAAACCTTTTCTGCCAATTTCTCTGCCAATTTTGAATTTTATATAATAAAAATATATACTCAAATCAGCAGAAAAGGTTTATTATACATTTTCTGCTGATTTAAGTATATATATATATATATATTATATAAAATTCAAAATCGGCAGAGAAATCGGCACAAAAGGTTTATTATACATTTTCTAATGATTTTATTAAATATATAATTATTATATAAAATTCAAAATCGGCAGAGAAATCGGCAGAAAAGGTTTATTATACATTTTCTGCTGATTTAAGTATATATATATATATTATATAAAATTCAAAATCGACAGAAAAGGTTTATTATACATTTTCTGCCAATTTAAGTATATATATATTTATTATATAAAATTCAAAATTGGTAGAAAAGGTTTATTAAACATTTTCTGCCGATTTAAGTATATATATTTATAACATGATTTTATATAATAAATTTGTTTATATATGCTTACACTATTATATATAATAAATAAAATTCAAAATTGGCAGAGAAATCCGCAGAAAAGGTTTATTATACATTTTCTGCCAATTTTAGTATACATATATATATTTATAATGTTATTTTATACAATAAAATTCAAAATCGGCAGAGAAATAGGCAGAAAAGGTTTAATATGTTAGCTTGGTGGTATAATTTGTAAATGTGGAGTATCACTTTATTTAAACTATAGTTTAGTAATGTTAAATAGATATTTAATTAATTAATAACTTTAATAAATTAATTATTTTTGATAGTTATATATAATTTTTGATTAAATTTTTAAACTAAGAAAATATCTTTAAAATAATCATCATCTATAGCCTTATTACATTATGACATATATGGTGGTATAGATGTTAACTTACAAAATATTCAGACATTTTACTTTAGTGGCTATCCAACCAAATATTTGGTTTGCTCTTTTTTACAGATATATGACCAAATATTTTATGTTATAACCTCATGTACTCCAAATAATAATTCTCTAAATAAAATATATATTTTTACATTTGTTTGTTAGTTTAAAATTAATAAAAAGCACAATTAAAATAGAAACTATTATACACAAGCCACTTTAAGTATGATATTTTATATTAAAGTGAAATAATATATCTCATCCAAGATTTGAGACTCTGACAAAAGGGGTGGTAGGTTTTGTTTATTTTCATGCCTTAGAGCAGATTTCATGCTAATTTGTTTTACTTAATATAAATAAATGCAAATTTAAGAAATAAAATAATTAAAATATTTGAAAAAGAATTATACTATGAAACCATACTAAAATATTTATGTTAACTTCAATTTTAATTAACAAAACTAAATCTGATTCCACTCTAGATTAGCTAAAATCAGTATTCAAATTATGTATATGGAATTAAAATGAATATCAATAAAATGTTTAAATTGAAAGCATTCAAGAGTAGGATTTAAAGCTTACTTATACTAATTGATGTTGACAAATGAAACCTATTCATAGAATGCGCTGTGAAATACAATATACCCTAATGAAATATATAAACAAATTTAAATAAATAAACTATTTTGATATTTGTATCAATATAATTATAACCAATGACTTATATATTGTTTATCTAGACCGGCAAACTTACCAATATTCAATAGTAATAAACCTCCGCGGAGAAATATATCTATATCGATAACACTGCCAAATTTATGGGCGAAAGTTCAACATTAACTAGATTAATAAAATTAATCTAATAATATATTGATTGAAAACCCTATTTAAAACGAAGCTAATACCGTATATAATTAAAATGCGCTCTGAGCGTTTTTTGATCAGTTTGCTGGTCTAGATAAATAATTTATAAGTCAATTATTATAACCCACTTTCTTTTATTATTTCGATCATTTACTAAAAGGGATAAGTTTTAGATAGATAATAATTTTTTTAGCATATTATTTTATTAAAGAACTTTCGTTTATCGTTCTTTAGAATTTTTACATATCGATTTTTTAAAAATATACTGTAATATTGCAATATTATAGCAGATTTCAAATTAGTAATATGTCAGTTTAAAGTAGTATAATGGATATTTTAGTAACTTGAGCATTCTTTGTAAAGAACAAAAAGTGATGGGTTTTTTAAAAATGAATAGATTCTTAAAAATTACGTTAGAAAATACGTTATTTAAAACATAATGGGTATATAAATAACTATCATAAATTATATTATTTAATGAAAAAATGTTCATAATTGATGTAGGAGAACCGTCCTTAATTCTTTCAAGAAAATTGTGCTGCCAAAAATTAATCGCAGCTATATTACCAATCTTGGACGGGATTTAGGTAAGAACCCACGGGATTCCTGCGTGGATTATGTATATATATATAAATACTGTTATTGAAGAATGTAATTTCTAATTTTGTATAATGATCTAGAATATGAAATTTCTGTATTTATATGACTAGTGTTAACTTTGTTGTATACTATTATTTTTATGCGACTTTATTCGATTTTAATGCGACATCATTTTGAAGGGATTTTTACGAAACATGTGACAATCTGTAACAAGGGAAGGAGGGAGTACCCATGTTCTGGTATACCGTCGAATTTTTATAAAAGCCGTGTTAAATTTATCGACATGACGTAACGTACTGATCAATTATATATATGCCAATCCCATTTAAAATTATTGGACTTATTTACTAGAATTAGCGTATTATCCCTTTTTCCTATATTATAGGCGTACACCTGTGTGAAAATCAATTTGTTTAGTCTAATTACGATTTCATTAAGCCTTATTAAAATACAGTGGCAGAATAAAATATTTATTGAGGTTTATATAAAAAATAATATATTCAGTCCGATAGTATTTCTAAAAGGTTAGGTTCAAGAGTGGTATTAGCTTTATTATTTCTTTTTCGGCAGCTGCAATATAATTTACGTTCTATAATATGGCGGGAGATGCTACCTACCTATATCAAAAAAAACTTTTATACAAGTATAGCAAGGAATTTTGATTGCACTGCAGGTTTTCTAAAAAGTGTTCAAATTACTATATCAGTTTATGAATACTTTTTTTAAGGTTATGTATAATTATCGAATTTATCGTAATTTTTGTAATTTTTTAAATATTTTTTGTAATATTTTTTTTTTCTGTTTCTGTAACCTTAACTACTAGTATTAGTGAAATACTTTGTGTAGGTGGCTCACTTAAAGTTTTTTTATACGTTTTAGAAAATTTTGATTTCGTACCCAATATATGTATCTCTATAAACAAACATAATATCTCTATTGACAAACTTAATTTCCAATAATAAAATAATTTACTAAATCCTGGCCCATGGATTACTAGAAAGATAAATCCATTAATATTTTTTACCTTTCTATATTTCCTCATATATTATTATTCCAACTTAGTTAAAACTTATAAATGTAATTGAGTCGACAACTATAAACTTTATTTATTTTTAAATTCAGAAATGATTTATTTTACATTAAGTAAATTATTTTTAGTAAAATTTAAAGTTAGTTTTATCCATTTATTACAGTACAATTCGTCTATATCGTATTTGCATAAATAAAACATGCATATATCGTAATTTAGTTAAAGTACAACTATGTAATTATAATTTATTAATATTTTGACATATATATAAAATACTCCTGTTCTATGAGACAGATTATCAACTAACTATGGTATGTTACTTACGCGTTATAGATAAACATTTCACTACGAAGACTGTACCGCAACAAATGAAATGTTTATGCAGAACTTGAGTATATAGAAAAATCAAGAAATAATAATAATAATGAGCTTTATTGACAAATTAAATGATACATTTTATTGAGAAAAAACGAACTCTTATAAACATATAATACATTCATTTATATTACAATAATATATTCTAAGACCCACTATATATACTACCTACATTTTAACGACATATATGATAATTGTGTATACATATTTAATTTATTATAATTGTATAATAAAATAAATATACGTAGTATTGTGTATATTATAAGATTTTATAATTGTTTTATATAACAAATATATTTTCATATAATATTAGCTAATCATAATTACCATAAACCAAATTGAAATAATACAAGTTTTTATATATACAAATACGGGGAAACGATGTGTAGTGTGTTGATTACAGAATACACTTTAAAATTGATTATGATATTAGTTAAAAGCATAAGTTCTGAAGTTAATTGTATCTAAAATGATCTTCAAAAATCGTTGGAAATGTATGCGAATTACAGTCATAATGAGTACTCAGAGTTATCCGAATCTGAAATCAAATATTATTGGTTCAACATAGTGGACATAGTCTGTAGTGGACAAAAACTCCTCAAAGAGCTCCTTGACTGCATCTAGATGTCCGAATTTGAGGTTGTCCCTAACATCTCGACAATAGATGTCCTCTAGAATAGATGGATTCACCTCAAAGGGTATATTGTCAATGATCTTGTAGACCAATATCCTAAATAAAACGGTAGTTCAAAATCTAATATAAAGTTTTATACAAATTAGAAATTTCTAAAAATTACTTACCTTCCGAAATCGATAGTATGGTTAAATCTTTCATCGAAATCAGTTCGACTGTATCCCAGCCTTCTCACCAAGTCCAATCGATCCATGATGCAGAATACTTCTGCAAGTAACTTTTCCACATTCACACATCCTGCGTTTGTCAAAGAAGTTACAATTTCTGGCAGACTCCTGAAATGTATTTAAAAGAAGTCAGGAAGAGTTTGCATCATGATATAAAAACGTGACTGTAATGGTCACTTTTATAAATGAAAAACTTACAATAAAATTGTCTGTTGTAAAATGATTGTTTTGACTTCAAAATATATTAATTTGTTTATAAATTTGTTATTTTATAAAGTTATTTAGTAAAAATATTAATAACCTCCAAATGTATGATAAGTTTCTCAAATAAACTAACCTGCATTGTTCTATGAACTCTTTTGAACGAAAAATTCCATTGTTAATCAGAAATAATATGGTCACAAAATCGAATCCAAAATCCCCCAAACTGGACATTAAATATTCGATATTACTGAAAAGAAAAAACAAAAGTTTAGGACCAGTTTTGGGACAAGCAATGCTGACTAAAATATTGCAAGTAAAAATTAAACAAATTACAGGTTTTGGGGCCCTCCATGTATGTATGCTCAAATTCTAGAAATTTTAACTCCCCCACCCCATATGCATATGAGCATATGATATAAAAAGTTAAAGCATATTAACATTTTCTATTATTTAATCATTTTTTTAATTGAGATGCCAGAAATAGATAAAACAAAATATACATACAAATAAAACGAGCATGAGAAAAATACAAAATGTAATTTTTAGTAAAATGGTTAGTTCTAAAAAAAAATTATCATTCTGAATAATTTATTTTATCAATATGAAAGCACAAATAATAAAAGTTCTATCAATATGAAAGAAAACATTATTAATATGTTAAATAAATAGGTTTTTTGAAATGAACTAGTATAACGAATTGACATAAAAAAAAGAAAAATTAGTATAGGATTAAAATTCAATGTGGATTCAATTTACATTCGAACATTTTTCTAAATGTGAAGGGTTCACAAGCAGCATTACCAAATTTCAAGGAGACATGAGAACCCTAAAATGACCACCTTAAAAATGTTGTTGCATTTCGATCCAGTTTCCACAAACACTTGATCAATGTCTGATGATTTCATTAATTATGATATGAAATGATCTTCCATACTTTCGAGTTGTGTGGAAATTGTTGCAGTTTTTTACTCAAGCATAGCACTTGGTGGGTTCATATTACATGAAATCCTCCTCTTCTGTGTTTCCATTCACCTGTGTTCCATTGACCAGTATGGCCCTGAATTAAAATTTTGGGAATATCCAAATCATATAATTGGGTAGCAGTAGAGGAAAATAATGGTTTCCAATATGTAATACAGTATAATCCAGTTATAACAAAATTGAAGGGACTGTAAAATTTTACTTGTTATAACTGATGCTAATTATATGTAATATACCCCAAAATTGATATAATGTTAATACATATTCATAGTAAGTACACATATTCACATACATACATTTAACAATGTCATTTGAATGACAGCCACAAAACATATGCACAACCTAAATAAAGTCAGAGAAATTATAATAGCTATAGTTTCTATCACTTTATTTAGGTTGACCACTTTATTTACATGACCACTATAAATAAAGCATACTTTTTATAAGCAGTGGTAATTATGAGTAGGGTCCAAACATTCTGCTTGTTATAACTGGAGTGCCTGCTATAACCATGCTTGTAATAAGCAAGGCTTCTGTAGTGTATTTAAAAACAAATTTTTCATAAAATTATCAAATGAAGTAATTTGATTGAAGGCATGCAAAATTCTGCATCTGTAGCATTTATTTTAAAATTTATATCAAGGTACTAATTATGAGCCTTCTTCTTTGGGATACACAATTTTCTCATAGAAAAGGAACCAATAACTCTTGTTATCAGGTACATCTCTGAAGGATATGTTATTGTGTCAATGATATTTTAAATGTTGAGGACATATGTGTTTATATTTTAATTGTAAAATGAAATGTAATGCAAATCACTAAATTATATTTGGTGCATTAAAATAATTTAAATTTGAATACTAGCTATGAACCATAATAGTAAAATTAGCTATTAAATTTTTCAGGATTCACATAATCAATTGGGTTCAAAAATGAAATTGAGATAAATATAATAGAATATAGAATTTAAAAAATTTGATTCAATAATAAATGTGTAACAATGGAATGTATTTTTGCTATTTTAAGAATTTTTCAGTTTTCCAAGACTTGTACAAATCCTAATTTTTAGATGGTTTACTGATGATCAGCCAATGCTAAAATTACAACTTGACATTATACTTTTAATATATAGATTTTGAGGGCAACAATATCGAATTTTAAGGGTGGATAGCACCCAAACAAATTTCAATATTGTTGCCTGAAAAATCTATATATTACTATTATTGTCCTAAGCTATATCTATAGAAAAAAGCAGGGATCAATGCAATTTTTATTTTGAATTGTTGTTAATGGTTATCTCAAGAAATTAAAATCTATAAGTATCTAAAATCATTTAGTATTTATGATTCTATTGAAAGGTGAACACAAGGTATGAACACAAGAAATATCAGGATTAAGTACCGAAGTTTTAGAATGGGTAACATCAGAGTCTGAAGATAGATATATCAAAGAGCTATTTCCTTGCATACTTGAACAATGAAGATGAACCAAGGTGGCAACAATATATAGCAGATAAATCTAGTTGTTAAAAACTGAATCATTGTTTGTCTCATCTAAACACAGTAAAATTATTAATTATACTATATATTTTTAAAGGTTTTCTCCTTTTCTATTTTTCCACTCCAAAATAAAAATAATAAAATTGTAAAATTATTTAATAAAAAGGTAATAGCTAAGTATAGCTGCCTGAACCACTTCCATTTTTAATGTTTAAATCACTTTATTTAATGATTTTTTAAGATGAAATAAATCTGGATAAGTGGCAATACAGGTAATAAATAGATTTATGAATACATCTAATAAATAAAGAGCTGTAGTATATGATAACAGAATAATGAGAAAAGTGCCTAAAGGAGGAAATGATTTCATTTTTGTTAGTATCTTTTTGAGGACCAAGTCAAAGAAATAAATTTCAAGAACCTGTGGCTATAACAACAGTCATAAAAAGGTACTCTAAATTAACTGAATTCTTTTAAAATTATTCAGAATTATTTATATACATTGTAAATAAAATATTTTGCTTAAATTCACATTTTTTGCCAAAATTTGAAATATATTATCTAAGAAGTAACATATATTGGCCTCCCATTCTTTTAAAAATATATATTTTGGTTTGAGATCATTCTTAGGTTCTTTGATTTCCAATTTTACTAAACTAATTCCGACCTTTTCACATCAAACTGCACTTTTTAGCACCCTATATATCCTTGAAAATAAAATTTATAAAGAGAAATACACAACTTTTATAGGTTATTTTTGTTTGCAAATAAGATAAAAAGATTATATAAAAAATGTTTAATAAATAATGTAAAATTAAAAATCAAACATTTTCTGGAAATACCACATCCTGGACATAAAATTAAATGTATTAATAAATATTTTATTGTAAACTTTTCTTCAGGTTTTTATATAAAAAATTTTCTTTTAGATTTTTATTTGTGAAATGAAAATACTTTTTTATGCTTCATGGAAGGCTGGACTTTTTTCTATGGTAAATATGACAAGATTTTGGGTTATGTCCAAGATTCCCACATAAATAATTTTTTCCGATTTATTTAATTTTTTTTATACTATAATATTGGATAATAAAATCGATACAAAGCTTTAAACTAACTTATTTCTAGACTCAAGAGCCGGGTCTACCACACTTTGAATGACTGTGATTTCAGACTATTTGGATGTGCAATAAACGCAAACACTGTTCAAGGTGTCTGAAATAAGTTAATTTAACCTCTTCCCAATGGGCTTTGTATATTATTTCTACTATATTATCAATACTATTCTATATATAATATATATGATATATATATTGTTATAATATAATTATATATTATTCTTTTATACTTTCTTTTTATACTATATTATCAATATACTATTATAAATTATTATTTTATACCTATATTTTGTTATACTATGTATTATCAATATAATATTATATATATATAATATATACAATATATATTGTTATATATACAATTTAGTATTTTAGTGTTTTATTATTGTATGAGTACCTATTCCTTATTGTACTGCTATCAGCAATTATTACCTTAGAATTATATTTTGTATAATATTACTTATTATTACTACTTATCTGTATACTTATATAGCTATATCTTCATTAGATTCTATAGTGATCAGGATTCAATGGAATCACTTTTGTCTTTATCATTTTTCTTGTATAATCCTTCCATTATATAGATTAGATAAAACCCCAAAATGGAATAAGGTTTTTCCTGAGATAGATAATAGGCTTCAAGTCATTTCATTTTTCTATGTGGGCTAAAGATTTTCACCAATGATCTCAATGAAGCTATACTGTCCTGTGCAGGGAGTGAATCTAATATATTGTGCATTTGTTTTTGACAGAGACTATATGACTGGATTTCTCAAATATTATCAATGACTGCACTACTTTGGAACTAAATGTCAAAGCATGACAACAAAATTATATATGATCAGATTTCAACAAATCAATCATCAAGAACTTAGATTGATTTTCCTTTGTGTTATAGCTAGTGATTGGGGTTATAAGTGTAAAGCCTGATTATCACTTGTACAGATATACTTATATCACTTATACCTGCACCATTCATGCATCAGAGCTCTTCCAATAACACCCTATAGTAAATGCAAAAAGATCAATTTTTACAAAATTTTATGTTTATTTCATTTTAGTCTTCCTGAAAATTTTGTTCATAAAAGTTGACAGTCTGTGAAATTGAAACTCTGAACTGACAATCCCAATTATGTATAAACACAACACAGCTAGAAATGCAGCTTTTATTTAGATTAGTTGGAAAATATTCTTAAATTTTAATAACAAAAAGTTATATATATATATAGAGAGATTAGGTAAATTTGAGTTGTATATCTGTATATAGCTTATATATGAATAGCTTATTGTATTTCAATTTAGATTGTTTTAATATAAATATATACATTTTATATACATAAAATATTTATATACTATTATATATATTATAAGAGTCTTTGCTACAAATGTAATATTTGTTAATAAAATGGTCTATTTAGCAGACAATGAGAATACAAATTCCAATAAGTAGCAAATGTATAATAATTATATGAAAGTATAATATACCTATAGGTACTTATATAATGTATAAAGATATTTTAGTATAATATAATTTTATAATACATTTTACCTATAAACAATTTGTTGATAAAATTGTCTATTTAGCAGACAATGAGAATACAAATTCTAATAAATAGCAAATGTATAATAATTATATGAAAGTATAATATACCTATAGGTACTTATAATATATAAAGATATTTAAATTTTAGTATAATATAATTTTATAATACATTTTACCTATATAATTATATGCCCAGTAATAGTAGTTTTGAAGAATATCCTATATGAAATATAATAAACATATATTATAATCTCATATTACCAATAAACAGGGAAAATATTGAAGAGTTCATATTTTATACAATTCTGCATAGGAGGCTAATTGAATGTGACACACCATATTAGCTGCTATTACAAAATGACCTGAAAAAATTAACCAATGAGGATGCAATAAGGATACTAATTAACACTTTTGAATTTATATAACCATTTGGAGAAGTAACTTTTCTATCCCTGAATACCATAAAGAAAAGGTTAAAGCTTTGTATCAATTTTATTATCCAATATTATAGATTAAATTGAAAATATAAATAACTAAATAAATTAGAATAATTTAATGCAGGAATTTTGGACATAAACAGATTTTGTTTGTGCAGAGCATAATTTTATATAATATAAACAGATAGAAAATCAAATTGCATAAAATTTTGTGTGCAGACATGTGCAATTGCCATAGAAAAAATGACATGGTACAAAACATACAAAGCAAAGCATGGTCTGTATTATTATTATGTATTTTTAAGGTATTTACAAGCCTATTTTTATATAAAAATAGATAGCAAATAGATACCATGGAAAAAATCATATATCCATAGACTTCAAGCATTAAGTAAAAAATTTTATAAAATTGTACAGAATAAATTACTTAAAAATTTAAACAAAAATCCAATGAAACTCAAACAAAAATATAAAAATACAAAAAAATGTATGACCTTATTCCTTAATAAAATAACTCAACTCATTATTTTATATGGGTTTACCTCACGCTAATGCATCAGCTAATTTTAATAATTTTTTTTAATTTAAGGGACGTTTATTTGTTTATCCATAGCGATCAGTTATTATAAATATAGTTCACACGCATTAGTATGGTTCACAACATTACAAATAGTAATAATTTACATTAAATAATAACACAATCAAAGCAAAACATGCACCTTACATAAAGCACATTAATAAAAAATACATAATTAAAAACAAAAAAAACATGTTGAACATAACTAATTCTTTAAATGTGATATAAATTTTCTTTTACGTTAAATATAAACAAAAAAATTGCTTCGAAGAAGGGATATGCAACAGCTCGGTATTTATCAGACTGAGTGGGGCACGAAAAGCACTGTTCAAGATGCAAAGTTCAATTAACTTTTCAATCGTTGGATTTCAAATGAAGACCCCGAACTATCAGTCCTGTTGTCCCTATACCATCTCGACGATATTAGATGTCCTCTAAACTAGATGGAGTCACCTCAAAGGGTAAATTTTCAATGATTTTGTAAATCAATATCCTAAATAAAACGGTTGTTCGGAAAATCAAATATTGAGTTTTATACAAATTAGAAATTTTTTAAATTTTAATTATTTACATTCCGAAATAGACAGTACTGTTAAATCTTTCATCGAAATCAGTTCGACTGTATCCAAGCACTCTCACCAAGTCAAATTATTCCATGATGCATAATACTTCTGCAAGTAACTTTTCCACATATTTCTGCTAATATTTCTGACAAACTCCTGAAATGTATTAAAATGTTGTTATAAAAACATGTAATGGTCACTTCTGTAGATGAAAAACTTATAATAAAATTGTGTGTTGGATTATGATTGTTTTGTGTTCAAAATATATTAATCTGTTTTTAAATTTGTTAATTTTCATAGTTATTTATTAAAAATATTACTTACCTCCAAATGTATCATAAGTTTCTCTAATAAACTAATCTGCATTGATCCATAAATTCTTTTGAACAAAAAATCCATTAGAAAACAGAAATAATATGGTTACAAGATCAAATCCACTGTTCCCCAAACTGGACATTAAATATTCGATATTACTGAAAATAAAAAACATAACGTTTAGGTTCAGTGTTGGGACAAGCAATGTTGGCTAAAATATTGCAAGTAAAAAGTAAATTAAATTACTGGGTTTGTGGCCATCCAAAATTGACCCCCCTGTCTGAGCACATGACATAAAAAGTCAAATATTATTTTATTGTCATAATTAGTAGAAAAAATTCAAATGGCTAGTGAGTGACCGATTCAATTTACTTAAATTGGTACATCAAGATTGATTTTGCTTCTATTGACTTTGTTTCATAGTATAAATTACACACAATTATAGAGAATTTTCTTTCATAAATACAACTAATTTAAATTGTATTTAAAATAATAAAACATTTTTTTAAAATTATATTACAATAAAATGCTTTTTAATTTTTTTATATAAATTTGTTCAAAAAAATTACTGTAAATTTTTTAAAGTCAGACGACGACGTATTTGTCGGGTGAACGCAATTAGTCCTCAACAAATGTCATTCTAGAGCAGTAAGTCAACATTTGCAATACTTATAACATAATTTAATGCGTAGTGAAATACCCTACACTCTTTCTCTATCAGCAATTAAAATTATTCAAAAATCCAATTTAAAGGCAAAATTTATATTTAAACAAGCCTCACTTAAAAATTTCCCACGCATTTATTAAGCATGCAAAATAAAAAATATTCTAGGTATATATCGAAAAATCATTTATGAAAAAGCGTTCATACAACTTAAATAGTACAACATGCATAACTAGTCCAACAATTTAATAATGCCCCTAGTACTGTAATAATAATATCATAAATGTAAGCATAATAGGTGTTGTGAATTTGTAAAATTAAATATAATTAATAAAAACTACAATTGGAAACGAACGCGATTTATAATATGAATACACCATAGAATACTAAACTGAACAGGAGAATTCACAAGAGTTAGAATCAAATAATTTAACTTTAATATTGGTGAAACAGACAGCGAGGAAAAGGAGATGAAACAACGATATTATATAATTTATTGTACATAATTGAAGGAAGGGTAGAAGAGCAAAAAGAGTGGTAAGAAGTTGGCATGATAACACACAATTAGGTCATTAAGTAGGTCACACATGCAATTAGAATAGTGTGTCTACAGTGGATCCAATTCTATCAAGAGGTCCTCTCCTTCAAGTTTCATTCCTGGCTTCACATGGGATTCCTTGATTGTTCCAGCGAAAGGGGCGCTGACAACCATCTCCATCTTCATAGCGGAGAGGATAACCATTGGTTGGCCGGCCTCGATCTTGTCCCCCTTACGTACACGGACCTCCAACACCTCGCCAGGCATTGGGGCTCCGATGGAACACTTGTCACCTTTCACTGCCTTGGGGTGCACTTGGATGTCCTGCAGATGGGGAAGCGGGTTATCAGTTGATAGTTGACAGTAAAACAGGAAGTTAATCCATTAAAATACAACTCAAAATTATTCTAAATTATAAGAATTATTTGTTGACCGACTTTACTGTTATTATACGACATAAATATGGACATGGTATTCCCTAACTCTTCACCTTAGTGGCGGTCTGATCCGGGATAAAGACAGATCGAAGCTGTCCATTGAGCTCAAAAAAGACTTCTCGCTTGCCGTGCTTCGATGTGTCGCTGACTGCCAGAGTCTTCACATGGAGGGTCTTACCCTTCTCAAGGTCAACCTGGGAAGGTGATACAGAGAGACAATTAGAGTAGCCTACTTCTAATTTTTCGGATCGTATTGCAACAGAATATATTAGACGACATGCACTCACTTGGAACTCTTCGGCAATCTTGGGTCCTACAAAGAAAACACGGGTCTTCAGTTTATCCACAGGGCCATACGTGGCCCGGAACTTCTGGAAGTCGTCAAAGACCTTGGGGTAGAGAGCCGCGGAGATGGCGTCCTTCTCAGACATCTTGTACATGTGCTTCTCCTCTAGTTCCTCACGCAAGGCTTCAAAGTCCACTGGGGGCATGTCCTCGCCTGGCCGATTAGTCATGGTGGGCTGACCTCGGAGCACCTAGCAACGGAAAGGGATGATTAAAGCGTCATCTATTGATTAAGAAATAATAATAACATGATTTTGAATAGATAATATTATGATTTTAAAATATACGTTTAAATAATTGTCAAGGTTTCTAAAAAGACTTCAACAGAAAAATTGTTTCTCCTTCAATTGCATAGGTGCCACATTTAGAGACATTAATTAATTTATTTATTCGTCTATCGGAAAGGATCCAAAAGGCACGAGGATCAATGATAACTTTTTTGTTTTGTTTAATATTATTGTAAACTTTTACCTTAAAGTCTTAATAGAAATTCTAATGTTTGTAGTCTTATATTCTACTTTTACATATTTACAAGCTGAATATATTATAAATATTAATTTACTCCTTTAATAATTTTATTAAATATCTTTAAATATTTTTAAAACTTTGTTATCCTTGATCCTCGTACCTTTCGGATCCTTTTTAAGACGTATCCATTTATTTTTATTTTTGTTGTAATTTTACACTGCAAATTATTTTTTCAAATAATAATTAATATATAATATATTATGTTCAAAAATTGAAATGTATCAAATTTAAAAAAATGTACATAATATACATAAATCATATTTGATTCATTCTGAATAATTATCAAAATGCGTCCAAACTAATCAAGCTAAATGAACAGAATTGTTCAACCTTTAATACAGTGATTGTCTTAAAATAAACGGGCCCTATACATTAGTGCAGCCTTACTCGAGTGCGAAGGGGTTCCGGGAAGCCACCATAGGGCTGTCCAACAAGTCCCTGGAAGAACTCAACAACCGATTTGGGGAAGGAGAGATCTCCAGCCTGGTCCAAAACTTCCTCCTTGGAAAGTTTGTTCTGGGCCATGAACTGGGCCAAATCCCCAACAATCTTGGAGGAGGGGGTCACCTAAGACGAGGAATAAAAATAGAGTGTGAGAGAGAGAAAGGGAGGGAGAAAGCAATCTTGTTAGTGTGCCAAACTGAAGCATCCATCACCCACTTTGACAATATCCCCCAACAGCTGGTTGGCCTCGATGTACTTATTCTTCACCTCCTCAAACTGTTCACCCAATCCCAGAGAGAACGACTGGAACTGAAGGTTGGTGTACTGACCGCCGGGGATCTCGTTGGCGTAGACGTCCGCGTTTCCGGTCTTCATGGTTACGGTGCATTCAAAGGGGCCGTAGAGTCGTCTGGCCTGCTCCCAGTAAGCGGAGTAAGGGAAGACATCTTCTAGGTCGATGCCAGTGTCCCTAGAGTGACAAGAAGCGACAGTCACTTCCTTAGTAAGTGCTCCGTTTTAAGGTTCGGTATTATTCAGAGCGGGTAAATGAAAACCACGGACTCAAAGATTAACAATTCTATTGAATAAAAGAACTGGAGGCCGGTCGTCTTTATAGACTTTATCAACAGCAAAAAAATACAAAATGTTTGTTTTAGAAATATAACAATAGGAATATTATTTTTATCAGACATTTGGTATTTTTTGTATTAATTTTCATTTTCATTTTCAGCATTGTTGTATTTATATCATTGATTCGATTTTTTCAAATTTAAATTATTTAATTATTTGTTAAACATTATAATATAATAAAATTGTTCACTTTTTACTCTGATAAATTTTATAAAGACGAAAGGCCTCCAGTTTTTGTTTATTAATAATTATATCCATTTGATTCAAAGTGAGACACTTACTTGGAGGTGTTCTTCAGAGCGGCGACAATAGCCCCCATGCTCGGCTGGCTAGTCAGGCCAGACATGGAGTCCACAGCACAGTCGACTACATCAGCTCCAGCCTCGGCGCAGGTAAGCATGGAAGCCACTCCACATCCGGACGTGTCGTGAGTGTGCACGTGGATGGGCATGTGTGGGTAGCGTTCCCGCAGAGCACCCACAAGGAGCTTCGCGGCCTGAGGCTTCAGGAGACCTGCGCGGAGATACAAGGTTTCAATCATAATAAAGAGAACTATCAATTCCTTCAAAATGCAATATTTTATTGAACAATTTGAGAATAGTAAGTTTTGGTGACTCTTCTTAAAATGAAGTTTGACTACTTTTAGCGCAAAAATTACTTTCATAGAGCCATGTGGACGACCACGAGAACGATTCCATCCCCATCACCCCAACATTTTTAATTTTTTATAAATTTAAAAAAAATGCCTATTATAACTGAAAGCTTATATTGTGTGATAATCAACCAGATAAAATTGTAATAAATATGAATGCACCTCAACATTTTGAATGATTTAAAAAATATATAAAAAATATTTTTTTAGAATAAAAAAAATTGACCTGCCTTAAAAAAATTACGATTTTTCCAATTTTTTGAACATTTTCTAGTAGAAAACATCCTGCATTATCATCATGACAAATTGAGTGTACTTGGCACTATTTGAACATCATATTCGCCCCCCCCCCCTCCCTCCCCAGTATGGATAGGGTTGAAGGTAACACTTTGTATTTTATCCCTAAAACGTTCTCAATGATACTTAAATAAGGTTATAATTGGAAGAATCGAAGCAGCGACCCACCTGCCATGTCCTTGATTCCAAGAATGTGGGTACCAGCCTTAACCAGCTCGTCAGCCAGGTCCAGATAGTAGTTGAGAGTGTACTTGGTCTTGCTTTTATCGGCTATATCCCCAGTGTAGCAGAGTCCTGCCTCCACCACACCTCCCGCCTTGCCGGCGGCTTCCATGCCAACAATCAAGTTGGGCATGTAGTTGAGACAGTCGAAGACACGGAACACGTCCATACCTGACTTCACTGCCTGCTCGCAGAACCTGAACATTTCCCCAATTTGAATATGTATCAGAACGTTCACAACTTCATAATATTGTATAAGAATATTGCACTCACTTAAAGACAACGTTATCGGGGTAGTTTGTGTAGCCGACAGCGTTAGCTCCGCGAAGCAACATCTGGAAGGGGATGTTTGGGATAAGCGCTCGGAGGGTTTCTAGACGTTCCCAGGGACATTCGTTGAGGAACCGCATGGAAACATCGAAGGTAGCACCTTGAAAAGAGATATGAACGCCAAGTAGGGATCGAAAAGCGGTAAACAGATGAATTAATCTCATCAAACAAACCTCCCCAGTTCTCCAAGCTGAAAAGTTGGGGGAAATTACGAGCAACGTAGGGACTGATTCTGGCCAGATCATAAGTCCTCATTCGAGTGGCCAACAGCGATTGATGGGCATCCCTGAAGGTTGTGTCCATGAGCAAGAGACCCTTGTGTTGACGAACGGCTTTGGCGAAACCTTCAGGACCTTTGTCCTTGAGGATATCCCTCCACCCGCGTGGATATTCGAGATCTGTACACACAAAACAGTTTACTGTATTCCAGTGCACCACAACGAGCTGCTACACGAAACTTAACTTACCAAAATCAGAGTTGATAGTTGCAGAATTAATTAAGTCTGATTTATTTATACACCGCTGTTAATTTGATTCTCACTATTTAGATACAGTTAACTTACAGTTTTAAACTTCGATTAATAAAAATCTCCAATTGTAACAAAGGCATAAGAGATTTCGAAACAATAAATTTTTGAAATTTTGTATTTTAAAACATTATAAATATCGTAAAATTTGGGAAATTTGGAAACGTTTAATCAAGAGTAATTTATATATAAAATGGTGATAATATACAAAAAATTATAAACACTGTGCTAACAAAAGCAAAGTAAATAGTCAAATGTTGGAAATTAAAGAAAACCAAAATGAATGATTTAATTGCAAGCAAATCTGCCACAGAGAAAATATTATCATTAATTTAATATATAGAATGATGTCTCCCCGGTTTATGCAACAAAAAAACTTAGACTGCTTACTTGACGCATTCTCTATTAAAAGTCATAAGGGAATCAATACCGAAATTTATTTATTCATATGATTATAACTTTTAATAACAATTAATAATAATAATATGTGAAAAAATAATGTTTAATCAATCGAAAATTAAATATTTCAAATATACAATGATATCTGTTAAGTTAAAAATGATAGAAAGAGGTTATCATGACGTGTTATCATGTGTGTTAGGTTACAACATCTAAGAAAGGGTCAAAATAGACATTCATACAGTGGGGAGGACATCACTTCCTGTAATGTAGGATATACTTGCTCATCTAACACAACACACAAACCGAACATGCACGATGGAGTTTATTGTGGAGCGCAATTTAAAACACTTACTCAAATAGGAAACTAACAGAGCTGAGCTATCTATCTCATAAAAGAAAATTCATAATTTTCATTTTGTACAAAAGTTTTCATGAATTATACAAGAATGAAAACTTTAGTTAAAGCTAGTACAGCATTCTAGGAATTGTTTTCCAGGATTTTCCATAAATACTGGCGCAAAAACCCTTGTTTACATTAACTAACCACTTCTTCCCGAGACACTTATTCTGCATTTCTAGTTCTCTCAAGACTCCTCAATTCGTCCTTGTTTCCGCACCTTTAAGAGTTTCAAAGACACCTTGCTGTTCATTCATGTTGCTCCAGGAAGAGTTTGAATCCCTTGGAACTTCAAATTTTCGCCGGGATATAATTTGGCACACCATGTCTATGCGGAATATGTCCGAATTAAGTAAGTTAAGTTACAATAGAGGTGAGAGTATAATATGCTACTGATGAACGGCATTTGTAGCAGTAGTAGGCAGTTCACACCAAATTAATTTAGTCGTTATTCACATCAACCACGCCAGAATTTAGAGATTTGGCTAAAAGGCCATAAATATTGCATTACAAATTGACCAAAACAATGCCAACACACAATTTGATGCCAAATAAAAACAACCCTTTAGCACACTCTCACTATAGATTGTATTAAATGTTTTTTTATTACCTGCACCGGGATTTTGGGCATCTGGTTGAGGGCAGAAATAAAAACTCATTATGCAATCAATACAATTTCCAAGGAAACAGTTCAACTACTCGATTGCGAAAATAACTACCCAGTCGACTTACTGTAGGGAGTCTCCGGAACGATGGGATCTTCTTCGGCAGGAGGAATAGAGGTTCCTAGAGCAGCGGTTGGGCCGTTCACCATCACGGTGCCTGTAAGGAAAGGGGACTTTGATTATCTAACGTGGGTTGGAAGAGACCCAAATAGAGGTGCTACTCACCGAGATAGTAGAGAAGTTTCTGTGCCCGGTTGAGTGTTGGCGCGAATTGGAAGAGGTTGGGATGTTCATCGATGAAGTAGGTGTCTACGGAGCCGGTTAAGAAGCGCTCATTTTGCAACACGTTGAAGAGGAATGGTATGTTCGTCTAAAAATAAAAATATATGTTCCATTCATATTATTCACCTATTTAATTTAAGCCTACTTATTTTATATTTATTAGTAGTATGTCTACTAATAAGGAATACTTATATATATGAGAAAAAATTATATAATTCAAATTTTATTTATTTATAACTGAAGTTGTACTTTTATGACGGAGCCCATTACATGTTGAAAAACAACTTTAGAAATTTAGTAAGATGACCAACATACTGTAGTTTGTATTGCTAAATGCGCACCTGGTAGATAGAAAAGTATATTATTTGCACGTCAACCAAGATATTCAGAAAGTCAATAATCGCCTTAACGCTGTCATAAATAATACACTATTGCGGCCTAGATCCTTTTGTAGAAAGCATACAGACAGAGAGAGCGAAACAGAGTGGAGAATAGAAGTCCTGGATATTATGTGTCTAATCGATTTTTTCGATATTTGCGGTGAAGGGATTAACTGAGTTTTGGCTGACGGAATAATGCATTTAAATTCGAGGTCTTAATCAGACCATTAGTTTATAATTTTCTTCAAATGATTAATAAACCATACTATGTTTAATTAGATGAAGCTATTCCTGCATATTAATCTATTTAAACAAAAATTAGATAATGCAGAAGTATACAAATGGAGTTTTGCCACAAAAACTCTATACTACTTTATAGGCTGTGGTTTCTATACCGCTTATTTCTTGTCTTATCGATCGATTATTGAATCATTTTGAGCCAAAAATCGATACTGTAATTCTAGACGTTGTTTTGGGGAGAAGGGTAACTGCATAAACATATTAGTGGGTAGAAATATCAACTAAAATATTACTGAAATATATTATGTATAAATGAACAAAATGAGGCAAAAATTTGTAAATTAACTTAGTAAAATAGTAAGAAAAAGATGCCTCTCTTCAAAAAACAACACTTGGAAGAATCGACTTTTATATACCCTATGCATAAAACCTTTGAACATGACCAGAAAAAGGTTTTTCGAATAATTTATTATCCAATATGGAACAAATCAGGTAGACCACTGAAAAGAAACGCGACATTTCCAAAGAAATTCATTATCAAGGTTGCAGTGGGTGTTCTTCTAGTTAAAAGTTCTCTAACTATTGTGAACAAAGAAGAAATATCCAATAACGACCAAAGCACTATTAAGTAGGCGGACCAATCAAATCACTAGATTGAAAACGTGACAGCTGACACATCAGTATAAAAGTACATTCATAACTGGTGTAACACAACGTGCCAGGTACATTTAAATACATAATGACACACAAACCCTAGCATCAATAAAAAAATGTATAGTATTGAATTATATATCGTCAAGATAAAAATAGGTTAAATTCTTGTTCGATATGAAAATATAACTTTTTGAAAAAATACGTTTGCAAAGATTGAAAAGAACTACTGGCAACTCCTTGGTATTATTGTTCATGAAGTTTTTCCTTTGTTTAAACTGGATAATTCAGTTCACCCAAAGAGAACCCAGCTGTAAAAACAATGTAAAAATTTGTTCTAACCAACAGAATAGTTGAGAATATTAATAAAGCGGAAATTTCTTTTCAAATTGTAATCTTCTTTTTTAGAATATCGTTATCTAGCACATGACAAAATACGTGCCAGAGACAAATGAAGAAAACTACTGATCTAAAAATAAAATAAAAATCATTTTTGGATGAAATTAACCAACAAAATTATAATAAATTATAAAAATTATATTTTAAATGAATCAAGAGCTAGCTACTTACCATACTAAGCATAACACAGCATCGTGATTGATGAAACATGTGATGGTGTATCAGGTGGGTAACGGATGAAATGGAAGTTCTTGAGAAATGTATGGGGTTGTATGTTACAGATAATACCGAGGCAAACTAACTAGTTATGACGATTCGCTGCAGTACGTCGTCAGAGTCAGAAATGCGAGCACGATTGCTGGGCGTCTCAAAGTTAATAGTTTCATTCAAATTTTTGTTCGGATGATCATGTATGTTTGGAAATCTATTTTGTCGTCATTCTGACAACCTGAGAAAATCCTTGCAGAGCACAAATATGAGTGCTGTTGGTGGTAAAGTTTCCTAAATGACAATCAAAACATTAGTCAATTCGAAATGATGAATTGTTCCATTTGTTTTGGACAAATGTTATGAGAAAACACTATAAACTGGACATAATCGAAAAACCTTGTTTGCCGAAGAGAAAAAGATCTGCGCGCTACCAAGACGGAGATGAACACCATTCTTCTATCACAAATTTCTATAAATTTCTAAGGAACCTATAATTTCATGTTTTCCGTTGATTATGGCGGCTCAAAGGGTTCATTATTATACCAAGAAATTTCAAATAAATAACATAGCCGATGAGACTTTATGTTTTTGATTAACATAACCAGGTTCGGTTATTTCAACAAACTTGGTAAAAAGCCTAATGTACAATAAATGGCTATGCATAATTCATTTATCAAAGTATAATAATAGACAACAAGTGTAATATTTCGGGTCAGGAATGTAACATTGTTACTGAATTATTGCAGACAGATCTAGTCAGACAACTAGTCCCGTATATCAATAAATGTAACCCTACGCCCAACTAGTGTGACTAAGATCACAACTTAGATACAATTTATATGTTACCATTCAAAGAGACAAGCATACAGAAGTTTCAGCTTAAAGCAGACACTGACCTTGACACCTCTGACTCTGAATTCCCGCAAGGATCGGTGCATCTTGGAGGCAGCCAACTGGAAGTTGGATCCATGAGCAATGATCTTGATCAGGAGGGAGTCATAGTACGGCGAAATGATGGCACCAGCGAAAGCGGAGGCAGAGTCCAGACGAATTCCCATTCCCTCACCTGAGCGGAACACCTACAGAGAAAAGATAGCGTGACGTCATTAACGCTAGAGAATCCTTAATACGTTATAAAATGCGAAAGAGTTCCTTCTAAAGAGTCATGATTTTAAAATTGGTTGAAAATTTTAATACATTTAGCGATCAGATCCTCTAAAATGGGGTTAGATTCACTTTGTTAACATTCAAAATGCTAAACACACCTCGATTCTGCCCGAGTCTGGCTGGAATCCCTTAGCGGGATCTTCGGTGGTGACACGACACTGAATAGCGAACCCATTGGAGTGGATATTATTCTGCTCCAGTCCAAGTTCCTCCAGAGAACGACCTTCGGCCACGCGGATTTGCGACTGGACCAAGTCCACACTGGGTAGCGAAAGTAAAGGACAAATTAGAGAAATTGTACATTACATAGTTAGTTATAGAATCCATAAAAAATTCTTTACATTAAAACACAATCACAAGAATAAACGTTTCACGAATAAATGATTACGTTTCATTTAGGCTATAAATTGAAAGCAGTAAATATCTTGCAGGAATAACAAAACTGAATTTAGACGATTAATCAACACTAAAAAATTTATGATTAAGGTGCACAAATAGTTAAAAGAGTTAAAATTAATATAATGAATCTTGATTTTATTCATTTCAATGCACTCTGAAAGTGAACCCTTCACAGTGCATGAATAATTTGATCCAACTATATTTCAACAAACAATTATTTACTAAGGCTACATTATCTAAAGAATTGTTTAATTTTACTTCATTTAACTATACATCAATCAAATACAAATACATTGATGAATGTAATGCAGACAATAATAATTATCGATGGAAGAAAAAGAAGAAAGAACCTCACCCTGTGATCTCCTCGGTGACAGTATGTTCCACCTGAAGACGGGCATTAACCTCAATGAAGAAGAACTTGCCACTGACTTGATCGTAGAGGAACTCCACTGTGCCCGCGTTTTCATAGCTGCGATAGAAAAGGATTGAAACTAAATTAACGGTTAGTTTGAACAACACTTAAAGAAAGTAGAAATATAATAAATGAAATTCATCAACAACCAAAATATTTCACATAGACAAAATATTTAATTAAAAGAAACCATAAATAATTTAAGAAACCCTCTTCAATCACGACAGTAATGTGATGTTACTGAATAAGAAGGAATAATCCAGACTAGTAAACGGCTCATTTTTGTCAACAATTCCCTGAATTAAATATTCAGAGTAAGGTGTTACTAAGTTCTTTGTAGAAATGAAAACATGTAGAATATCGATTTTCTCTTCAAATATTGTGTGCATGAAATAAAAACAAACAATCTAAAAACCTTTTAAGAGTTGTTAAAAAGTTAAGATTCAGTGAGGAAGAATAATGTGTAATCTGTTCATTTCATCAATATGGGTAATCAAATTAATAAATGCTTCCCCTATCGAACCAACTAAATTGTGTTCTAAAATTTAGTCAACAACTATATGGGCACAATAAATCTATATGCTAACAGAAACATCAGCTGACTTCAATTATCCACCAGTGTAACTCATATTGTAAAAATAACCCACTGAATCCAAACTGGCGGGGAACATATAGCAGAACTCACTATAGCGTACAAACCTGTATTAAAACAAGGACATACTCGATTCAAAAGAGAGGAAAATACAACAAACCAGGGTCGTTCATTGTATTACAACAGTTCTCTCCCTCACCAACCTTCCTATACTCTTCTTTATCTCGCGGTATAATAAAGCAGCCTATTAACTGTGGCTAGTGTAAAGCATTACACACAGAGAAAGAATGATCTCTTTTGCTGACACATCTTCAGACATCAACCTTGACATAAAGACAATTTTCGATTGATATGTAACATACGTAAAGTTTATCAGACGGCTTATTTATCGATGTGAAAAAGTATGCATAGTCTGTAAAAGTAACCACAGCTTTCCCTGTGAGAATTATGTTAGATTTCAGATCAAACGATTCATTGAAAGAATTGTATTATATTGTTACATTATCTGATCATTCAAGCGACGATAAAGATTTTATTTAATTTAAAAGCCACAAAATCAATAGTTAAACCGCATTTCTCTTAATGAAATGATTAATTTAATAAAAATGTAGACCAATCGAAAGAGAATCATCAATATTAACAATGAGAGAAGATACAGTTGAGCATATATAGCTGGAATAATTTAATCCCATTTCGCACGTAAAAGTGTCATTTATTTGAAACTAAAATAATCCTCCCTCAAAATGAACCAATCTCAGTGACTAACTAAAAGAAAATGTGATGAAAGTAATTTATAGTCTCTTATAAATTGAACAGACTAAACACCGCAAGAATTTCAAGAATACAGTTTGTACAATTCGCGCAAAAAGTTATCGATTTCTATTAGAAAACTAAAACTCGATAATCAATTAATGAAGACAAAGTAAATGGACAAAAGAGTTTCCGGCGAAAGAGTTTTCCCATTTAAAATATAGGAAAATTCAGAGGTTCTTAACCTAAATTTCTTATCATTGAAAAGGATCGTTATTTTAACAATCCATTTCTCCTTCTGCACAACGTTCAAAGCTTCCAAGGCTATTCAGCCGCGTCTTAATATATACATAATATAAACAATTGTCTTCCTCCCAGTATCACAATACTTTTAGGTGACCAATATGATATAATATAGTCATTTGTCTAAACTTTTTAATTATACAAAATCCTCAAAATATCAACCCAGACTGACTACAGATTGGACAAAAAATTCCTCTTTCCTAGATAACAGCAGTTTAGACTTTAAATTGAATTTAAATAAACTGGAAGAAAATGTAAACAATAATGTAAATAAACTTGAGTTAACAAATCGTTAACTTCGATTTCTGACCAACTGGTTCTCTGATATTTCTCTAAAATATTTTATTAAGTTACCCAAGATAATATTTAAACAGATTTTATATCTACATTGCTACTCCTCTAGTACATATTAAATACAAATTCCATTCATCGTTTAAGGTGATTGAATAAACAGAAATGTCACTCAATGTAGACACAAGATGTAATGTAAAACAGCAATGTACAACATAATCACAAAACCAAACACTACAATTAACAAAAGGTAAAATAAATGAGTAAACTAAACAAGATTTTGTATCAAAATAATTTTTGCAAATGATTAAGAATAGCAGCAATTCAACAATCTTGATAGCCTTAACAACAATCTATACAACGTCACTTTGATAAAGCAACAATTCCTCAGCTCACCCGACATATTTAGCCAGTTTGACAGCATCATCAAGCATTGCCTTGCGTACAACTGGATCAAGGTTTGGAGCTGGAGCGATCTCCACCACTTTCTGATGACGACGTTGAACGGAACAATCACGCTCAAATAGATGAACAACATTTCCTTTCTTGTCAGCTATGAACAAAAAAGAACGGGATCGAGGATTTAGTAGCCATCAAAATATTTTAGGAAATATGTTTAAAACGTTTCTATGAAAAATCGATTAAAATCAAATAATCACCTAGAATCTGCACTTCAATATGACGCGGTCGCTCGATAAACTTCTCAATAAAAAGAGCTCCATCACCGAAAGCGGCCTCAGCTTCAGAGTGGGCGCGCTGGAAGCTCTCTTCTAGTTCCTGAAATATTGAGTGAGATAGAGATTTTTTAGCTTGGTTCTAATAATGTTAACTAAAATAAACCAACTATATTTTATAAATAACAACTAAAGTGTACACTAATCTCGTATTGGTTAGCATTGCACCACACTTCGCTTATTGGTTAGCATTGCACCACACTCCTCTTATTGGTTAGAATTGAACCACACTTTTCTTATTGGTTACAATTGAATCACACTTCTCTTATTGGTTAGAATTGCACCACACTTCTCTTATTGGTTAGAATTGCATCACACTTTTCGAATTGGTTAGAATTGAACTATACTTCTCTTATTGGTTAGCATTGCACCACACTTCTCTTATTTGTTAGAATTGCATCACACTTCTCGTATTGGTAAGAATTGCATCACACTTCTCGTATTGGTAAGAATTGAACCACACTTCTCGTATTAGTTAGCATTGTATCGCACTTTTCTTATTGGTTAGAATTGTATCACACTTCGCTTATTGGTCAGAATGGTATTGGTTAGAATTTTGAACCCTTGAATTTATTCCACACTAATACGAAAACTTATTATGATATGTGAATAACCTTACACTCATCTGCTTGACCACTCTCATACCACGTCCTCCACCTCCGTAAGCTGCCTTAAAGATGACCGGAAGACCATACTCCTCCACCAACTTCCTAGCCTCGTCTACACTTGTCACCGGACCAGGACTGCCGGGTACCACTTGAACCCCAGCCTCGATGGCTGCAATACGCGCCTCAACCTTATCCCCCATCTTACGGACAACTTCCGCTGAGGGTCCAATGAAAGCCAAGCCGGCCTCTGCACAGGCTGCAGCGAAGTCCGAACGTTCACTGAGGAATCCATAACCAGGATGGATAGCATCGACATCATTTTCCTGAAACAAACGTTTAAAATAAAACAGTTATGGATGCTATGATTTGACTTAGAAGAGTAACTAATTTGGTGAGGTATACGAATAAAATATCAAAGTATTGAAAAAATTATTGATTTTTTATGAACAAAGTTATTCATATAAAATAAAGATTTAAAGATATAAAAATGAAACACACAGTTTAAGATTATTAAATTATAAAACAGTCTAGCAAATAATGCCCACTATATATTTGAGAATTAAAACCAGTTAATTGCCGATAATAAATTTAGTTGACTAGGCCAGGCATTGACATTGCATATCTGTTTGCATAATATTTTTTACTGCATACTGACATTACATTAGTTACCATAGCGACAGCAGAAATATTAATCAATATTGATGACATACCACCAAACAATAAAATCGGTAAAGAAATTAATCAATAGCAGTGTTTTAAAAAAAACTTCTACCAAACCTAGCAACTGCCGCTTGATATAAATAAGGTGTCTTTATAAATAATCAGGGATTTCTAGGATTAATCCAACAAGAGAGACAGACGCAGTAACGAATATCGAATGATTGGACCAGCTGAATTGTGGAAATAAAGCAGGCGGGAAAATCGAGAGAGACAGGTGGGGATAAGAAGCCGAGTCACAAACCTCATTTCTATATTTTAAGAAAGGGAACTATATCGTGTCAAATTATCAAATTTCAGGCGGAGAAACTCGACCGAAAGGAATGAAGAAATATTAAGACAAAAAGAATCATTATGAAGCAAGCCCAAGAACGTTCCCTAAGAAATCACGTTTTAACTGTTAACTATGAAAAGAAGATACGATAGTTTGCACTAATTTTATGGAGATAAAGTATTTCTATATTTACATCTTTATAAACTTCAACAATCCAATATTTTGAGATTGCTTTCAAGAGGCAAGAGACAATCGATATCAAAATGGTAAAAGGTTTATGTGACTGCGGTTCCGGTACAATTAATTTGATTAAATACCTAGTTATGGAAAAGGAAACACGTTTTATAATACATATAATATAGTCTAATAGAGGATATAGTGTCTATAGTGGTATGGAACATTTTACAGTAATTGTATACTAATGAGATAAAAATTTTCTTAGAGAGAAAAGAAAAATATAAAGATGAACGAATTCAAATAACAGTATTTACGTTTAATTGAAAGAGGTTATATTATTAATTGTATGTAAACTACAATCCATTTGAGTCGCTATGGATGCAAATTACTTTTTAGTGGGACCACACTACATATTATTATACTGACTATAAAAAAACTATTCATCAGAAATGAGGTTATCATTATAATGAATTGAGTATTATGAATAACGACTTCTGGACAAAACCAGTATAGTACAAAGTTACCTCAGATAACCTCTGATATTCTGTATGTATCCAACCAGATCCTAATTTAGCGTGCCTCGTTATTGAATAAGGGGGGTAGTTATAATCCAAAGAAATGCCTAGTATAGTTTGTACTAACAAGAATAATTTATACAGTATATAGTAGAATGAGCTTATAAGAGCGTTAAGTAGCAATCTGATAAATAGTTGCAGAACAATGAGATATTGATTCCTACGATGACGAAATGAAAGTATACAATGACCCTTAGAAACCCAGGTATACTTCATTTTAATTAACAAATTGACAATACGTTCAATTCGGTATCTATGAATTGCACAGAAATTAACCACAAATTTAAGAAAATATTATGTATATACGGAGAGTATGCATACTGGTGGCATGCTCCTTCTAAACATGTTTTAACGATAAAATTATGTATTACAAGTTAAATTATGACCAATTCATACTATGACTTTGATTAACCAAAATCTGCTAATTATATAGATATAAATCAAACCTGCAACAGTCAGGCAAGCCATAATTCACGATAGCGTTGTCTAGAGGATCAAAGTGTAACCTACTTGCACTCTTAGAGTGGTTTTCTATAGTCAGAGCTAACCAAAGCCGTGTTAGGGTCACAAACAATCCGACATATTGAGTGTATCCAGTACGACACGACATAAGCGAACATAACAAGACCTCTTAGCTGTGCTATCTAGCTCTATAATCAGAAGTAATATATTATGTTGTTTGTAGAGTTATAAGGGTCATCCAAAACTTTGTATCTATTGTGTATCTGTGTGGACGCAACCTACTCATCGTATACTAGTGAATTCTTAAGACTCCGTTATTGACAGAGATGCCTCATCTTTGACTACTTCTATACCGAAGCGAAATCAATATATCTATCACAACCGTCTAAGAATATAGATTAAAGTTTCAGTAGTCGACAATAGCCAAACATAAATTACAACCAAATAAGAGATAATTTAAAACGAATAAATCATGAGAATACCGAACTAAATTAAACCAAACCTCCGCATTTTATTTTGTATATAGATTAACTAAGGTTGCTATTTATGATCATAGATCTATATTATTATAATGACTTCAATGGTATCGTGAATTTACAAAAGCTTTGAAAGCGACGAGAGTTGTACATTGTGTCATTCATAGTATTTTGTGTGTCATCATGTTGACAACATTTGCAAACAGATTATCACCAAATCTTTTCCAATAAATAGTTTCAGTTACAATGACTCACTCTGGCCACTTTGATGATCTCCGGAATGTTGAGATAGGCAGCAACAGGGGTGAGACCCAGTCCCAGCAGGTAGGATTCGTCGGCTTTCTGTCGGTGCATTTGCATTTTGTCTTGCTCACTGTAAATGGCCACTGTGCGGATGTCCATCTCGGCACAAGCTCGGAACACACGGATAGCAATCTCCCCTAAAAATAACATAAAGATTATATTAGATTTATTATTCCTTTGTAATAAATGTAATTAACAAGGTTTAATCCTGTAAAAATAGTTTTAGAAATGTTATTTTCATAATTTGATAATCTATAAACTATGAAGAAACTATATTAGTAGAAGGGAGGTTCTGTTAGAGATGGTATTTTAATTTCGTGCCTCCATAAATGTCCCAATTCATAGTTGAAGTTGGATATATTTCATAAGAGATTTTTTAAATGTACTCTGGGTATATTACTCTTAACTTTACATTTTGTTGAATTGGAAATTATTATTAGACCAAAGATAAGAGATATTTACTGCGAAATATATAGGACGTATGGTACTATATCAATAATATTTTCTTAAATTTCACAAAACATTAAAAAAATCTTTAAGTATGTAATAATAACAATGTATTACTGTAACAAGGTAGTTCGGGCTGGCGTATTATTAATATTTGTATAATATATTATAATGTTTAGGTATTATGTTCTATAATGTATTATTATTACATTGTTTTATACTGTGTTGAACCATTACGTAACATCGATTATTATCTTGTTATATTGCTGAGTAATGTGCACTAAGCAGCTGTACAGGAGGTTGGTGCGTGGATGGTATGACGCAGAAAAGAAAGCGTGCTGAGAGTAAACCATGGTGAAATTAGGATTGAGAAAGGGTATTATTTTTTTATTTCGTTTATTTGGTCATCATCTAACAATCACTAACGTGACAATTACATTATTATTAGTCTAGTCAATTAATCCAAAAAATATTAAACTTTATGCCCCTTGAGTGACTAAACGAAAATCCGCAACTAGCGGTCGTTGAAAAAAATACTTTTGTGGTCAAAAGGTAATATGTACGTGTGTAAAATTTACAATGACATTTTTAAATGTAAATAAATTCATACAGAGCCGATCTTTTTGAATAATAATACTTTTCGTTGAAGAATCGCAGATAGATAGATAGGGACTTAATCGAGCTGACAAATGTTTATAATGATTTAATTAATGGTCAAGTATCTGTAGATTCTCTTGATGACACAAACAATTCACTCTTCATGAAATTGCACGCTAGATTTGAATCTTTAAAAGATTGGATATAATATGTCCTCAATGATGCCAGTCATCCATGCAATCAGTGGCTGCGACACAACATCTTCGACTTTTTGGTGTTGGAAAAGCATCAATGTATAATAAGTTTAACAACACACTATTTTTGAAGACGGTCTCCGACAGTTTCCTAGTTAATTCGAAATCTAAGAACATTATTGTCAGGGTTGGGGAGCAAATTCTGTTCATTGCTTGTAGTGGAAAACATGGAAAGAATTTAACTGCTCCCTCTTTTTGACCTCAGTATTACTGTACAAAAAAAGCAGTCTATTATTTTGTTTGAGGTTCAACACTAAATTGACTAGTTTATAATATTATGTGCCAATTAAATTTATTAATTAGTAGATCAATGTATTTATGTGCTGTGACATACGACACCATTAATATAATAATTTAGAGTTGAGTGCATTCTATAATGCATGAATGAAGTTTTTATAGATGTAATATGTGTCCATATAATATTGCATAATAATTATACAACTTGTTTGAGATCTATCGCAAATGCTTAATTAAAACACATTCAATAAATGACAGGTCCAAATTAACAACTATAGGTAAGAAACTTCAGATGTGTTTCTTGGGGTTGTAAACTAGTGCAAAGATAACACCGCATGACGTCAAGAAAAGAGGTCAATCATTGTCCACAAAACACCACTCTCGAACAAGGCACTTCTTCAAGGCATTTTAGCTAATGCAACAACAGCGCGGTAACAAAATAGGTCAATTACACAAGATCAAAGATCTCTCGTAGAGTATTGAAACATCGAGCAAAGGGTTGAGATCAAACGTTTCTATAAAACGACGACTTCTGAATCTATTTCTATATAGAGCATTGAAACTGTGTCATTTCTGATGATTGGTAACCAATTGAGCTGTACATGTCAGATGTAAATGATAAGTGGGGTCACCCGATAGTTTGTTTACAGTAACCTCTTCAATAAGATGGAAATGAAACCACTGCACTCCATGTAACGTAACAAAAGTTAATCTTTTTAGTTTGAAAGTCCAGTCAAATAATGCTAGATATTAACTTAATGTTTTAGCTTTAAAATAAAAACCCAGGAAATAAAGATTATATAGTTTATTTAAAAAAAATACGATTATTTAGAAAAATTAACCATCAAAAAATAAAACACACTGTCAAATACGAAAGTAGGTTATTACATATTCCAATTGATCTTAGTGCATTTAATATATTTATAGATTACAATACTATTAATGAACAATAAAAAGTGACAAACAAAATATCCATACGTAAAAGTTTCGAACATTTCCCAGATAAGGAAAAAATAATTCCGCAATATTTCATGATAACAAAATATTGATTTTACTTTAGTTTATTTTAAGTTTGGATATTATTTGATATGATTCTCTTCCTCTCTGATATAGCCATAAAACAAAATATATTTTTGGGTGAGAAAACATTCGATTGATGTAATTATCTGATGGAGACTTGAAAATGAGATGGTTATTCGACGATGAATTCAAATAACAAATAAAATTATAATCACACCTATTCGTAAGTGCATCCATCATCATGAAAAGTAGAAAATACCATTAATTACGCTTTGAGGAATTTATTATATAATTGAATAATTTCCCATCTTCATTAAAAAAGAAACGGTTTAATAAACATATAGTGGTAAATAGCACTAGAGAGAAATGTGGAAATTAACCTTTTCCCGACGGGCGTCGCAACGTTAAAACAAAACACTGATCACTTACCTCTGTTGGCGACAAGAACCTTCTTGAATCGATTATACTTCTTCAACTTAAGAACGCTTATCGGACTCGTGGTAGTCGATTGAAACCGCGATGAACTCCCCCAACCGTTCATGTTCAATGCTGCGTTGGGTAGCTGGTAACTTAGCAGTTTCGCGGATGCCTGCGATGTCCGGGCAATAGCTCCAATGTGGGCGGCAGCTAGCGGACTAAGCCGGTGCATTCTGGAGCTGAGGATATGCATCCCTTCAAGCGGTAGTTGAGCTTGTCACAAGATAACAATAATCTTACAGACAGTAATAATAACCTGAAAGGAGAGTATTAAAATTTTACAAAAACGGTTACTGCTAACAATTATTAAACAACTGAACATTTATTTAAAACAAAGATTATAATTTTAATATATATATGAACAATTTTTTTCAATTCCCAGTGAGTGTGAATCTTTAGTTCATTTTTTTAGAATTATATAATCATTTGCCACCTGCTGCAATGGGAACAAATTCTCATGGCAAGACTGTATTACCATGACAATTACATTAGTTTTATAGAGTTCTAACTAAATCAATGATTTAACTAGACCATTTCCCATTGCATGGAGAGAAATAAATAGAAATACAAAAATACTCAATTATGATTAGCCAATATCAGGTAAATTTTACCAGATGAAATAAAAGCTATATTAAAGGAATTTTTAAGCTTTATTTCCCTTCTTGTTTGGTTGTACAATTATTTGGTTATTAATTTTGTATTTTTATTGCAATTATTGATAGTAATTCTGAATGTCTATTTTTAATTTGTGAGTTTATTCTTCAGCATTTACTGAGTATTCACATAGATAATACTCTTGAATTTGGTATTGTATTTTATTATTATTTTGTAGTATAGTTTTATTCTAGAGAAGTTTATGTTTGTTTCTTCGGGTAGTCTGATATTTCTTAGATATTCCATTGATGATAAGGTTGTGTGGAGGTTTTTGAAATAATGATCAAGTGCCCTATTTCTCAAAATATTTTAGTACATTTCGAAAAAAAATCAGTCTGAAGTAATCAACTAACTTTCTTTACATGTATGTTAAATGAAATTCAGACAAGTATTTAGACTAAATGAGCTTTTAATAGACTGAACTATGTTTTATCAGAGGTCTGCTGGAATATAGGGAACTGAATTGTCAGAATGTATATATAGTGGAGATGAAGTATTGCCTTGTACTAGGCTTATGCACATAATGTTAGAAACAGGATAAATATTTTTTTATATGAAAATCAAGAAAAATATGTTTTATTCTTCTAATATTTATCATCTCAATATTATGAATTTTTCCTACTCAATTTCCTACATCCATTATAATACTAATTTTTACTCTAAATAAAGAAACATATTTCTGTAATTTAGTTATAATAATACAAAATATTCACATATAAAGAGAAAATGATGAAACCCATGATATACTTAATTAGCAGATATCCATTTAGGGTGTCTTCAATTTCATTTTAGTTAAGCCATATATTGACTGTAACTATCCAGACTTTTGTACATAGTATATATATAATAGTTTATGACTAACTTTTCTTCTTATTTAGTGAACTGTTATATGTTAGATTCTCCCCACAGAACTCTCAAAGGTGAATTATATAATGCTAGCAATAAAATCTGTATCTGCTTTCCAAAGGAATATATTTCATATAATGGAAAATTGTGACAAATTTTATTAGATTCACATAAACATAAAGTTCAATCTAATTTCAAACTGCAATTTATAATTTGTATAATCTAATTAATTTAAAGGGATACAAAGATATTCTTTCAGAAATAATGTATTATTTTTTACAAAAATATATATTTTAGTTGAAACAGTATGTGTAGAATACAAAAACACTTTCTTATGAATTCCAATTCCTTTACAAATATTTAAAAATTTATGTAAAATTATCATAAAATGATTGCATAAATAAATTGTAAAATAATACCTAAAGTATTGTATATTATACAAATAACTCAATAGTAATTTTTTTGAAAAATCTCACTAGTTTTTAAACAAAACGTATTAATTGAAAATGAAAATAATAGTTGATCTAGTAAACCAATTAAATTGAAAATTCATCAGTTAATAAGAATCGATAATTGTAAATGTTTCATATAACTGAGAACATTTCTAAGAGGACAAATTTTGAATCTCTGTACCCAGGAACAAATGGTTTAATAGTACATTTAATATAAAAATGTACATAATATTCATAAAAAATTAAGGATAAATAGAAAATTGAAGTACTCCTTGTCCAGTAATCAATAAGTAAACTGAAGATAATAACAATAATTTGTAATTATTACAGATTGTATTAAAGCTCAATTTTATATCATTTAGCATTTAATACATGTAACATTGTTCTCCATACTTGACATGAATGAATTAATTAGATGGATTTGCATGCAAAAGTGAAGACTAATCTACAACCATGTATTTTTCTATGGCAATTGCACATATAAGATCATGGTAATAATTGCCATTGAAAAAAGTTCTGTCTACAATTCTCAGTTGTTAAACTATTTATATTATTATTTTTTTCAATTCTAGTCATCCTGGTAATTCAATAAAAAAATGATTTTTTGTAAAAAAAAACAATAAAAATAATGTAAGTTGATAGAATAATAATGCAGGAATATAATATTTCAAAATAATAATTATTAATATACAATGCAGGCTACACCAGCACTTAACAGGATTTTTTTATGGTAATTAATGTCAAGATCTTGTGTAAACAGAACCAAATTTTTGTACATAAGCAGTTATGAATTACCTAAAATATTTTGTGTAATTGCTATAGAGAAAAGACATGGTACTATATATATTATGCTACTTCTTTTTAATGTTATATTAAATAGCACTTAAACATTAAAATGGTATATAAATCTTACAAATAAGAACAATGTTTTGAACCTCACTAATTTAATTGAGCAATTTCAAAGAAGGATTCAATAAAATTATTTTAATTGTTTTTAAACAAATTTATATAAAACTTAAATTTGAAAATACAAAGTCTTTTTATATAATAAAATAATTAATGCTAAAAATAAACTATTTTTTGATAGAATTAACTAAAAATAAACTATTATTTTAAATAGAATTTTAATTTATAATAATTAAATATTATTACAATACCATAAAAATTATTGAAAGCTATTTATAAAAAAAATCATAACAATGTGTAAATTATAAAATAAAACTCAATAAAAGCAAAACCAATTACTTGTAGTAACATTTTAAGTCAATTGAATTTCTCATTAGCCTTTTTAAGTAAATTAAATCTAGACATTTTAATCAGTCACAGGGTTCAGGTCTTCTTTTCTATGGTCATTGCATGCAAAAGATCTTGGCAAAAATAGCAGTGTCCCTAGTAGAGATTTAATTTTTTTTTGAATCAGACCTAAAATTTTGCATCCTTAGGATTTCAAAAATGAAGGTGTATAATTTTAATAAAATATATTCTAAAAAGCATATAGAATAAATGTTGTCCTTATTTTTTTAATACACAGTCATTGATAACAACATGGTATTTATGTTATTGGTATATAAAATGTATTAATCACTCTTTACTAAGTTTTGGGATTTTAGCCAGTTTTTGGAGTGCCAACAAACAACATACTTTGGATGCAGTCTCACACTTGTGCTTGAGAACACTTTCCACAATTCTGTTTGATACCTCTTTCTTCTTTGTTTCAATCTTCTCTTTCTGTTTTATAACAAATTTATGCTCTTCATCTCTTTCTTTCATTTTCTTGATGGCCTCCTCATACACATGTGTCATTTTAATCTTCTGCTCTAGAATAACCTGTATCTCCATTTCTTTGGTAGTAGCATTCTTTTCCAGCTCATTCAATGTAACATGCTTATTCTTTTCTTCCACCAATTCTGCCTGTAACTTTTTTTATTCTTTCCTTTTTTCCTCCTCCTCAGTATGTTGTCTTTCTTTCAAACATTGAACATGGTTAGCATAGGCCTCAGCTGCCATATCAACCAAATCATTTGGGATTGGAATATTAGAACAAGTGAATCCCTGTGCTGCCATACATGACTTTGTCACAACCAAAGATGTCATGGTGTGTGAGGACAATTTTGAATGCTTTTTAGTGATAATATCTGGAAGCATGCTAAAGATGCATTCAACTTCAACATTGCAATGGGGGAAAATCAGAACAGCTCTTGCAAGTTTTACTTAGGTAGGTGTTGCATTCTTTTCATCAATAATTTTCCAAAAGTCCTGGACAGTCATATCATCAGGAATTGTGTGATCCATAGTTTGGTGCAAATGGCTTTCTACCTCCAAAGAACCCAGATCATCAGAATTAATGACATGAGGTATGCATTTAGCAGTAGTGCATATTTTGATGAGTTTTTTTTGGAGGATTAAGAAATTTGAGGGCAAGTAATCATTATACAGTTTCTTTGCCCCTTCTTTAAAAAAATTGGAAACTTGATTTAGGACTCATGTCACTGAGGGTTTTCCTCACCACTGATCTAATTGACATCTTGTATGGGCCAAGCCAATGTTTGGTGTCAGATATGTCAACATTCCAGATTTTGATTAACAAAATAAGTATAAATTGTACATTATATGTGCTACCAATTTCCTACAATCTTAGTATTCTGTTCTAGTACTAGGTTGTAGACATTTCAATTTATACAATCTACAATACATCTTATTCATTTACATCTTATACAATCTACAATGAATGTCCATGATCAGTCAGAAGAGTTTTTAGCTGTTGACAATGATTTGTTGACACTAGAAGATTGTAATTTATTAGAAATTATACCTTTGTTTTATGTATAATAAAAAATAGTGGAATATGTTATTTTACATTATAAAAAATATTAAATTTGAACTTTGTGCAAAGAAAAATCATTGATCAGTTTTGAGAAAAAAATAGGAATGTTCAATGATTTGTAGTTTATAATATAATCATCAGACCATTTGCAGGCCTGCCAACCTTCTAAATGAAAAACCTGGGACCAATGACGAGCAAGCAAAGTTTAGGTTATTTTTGGGGGCTTTATAGAGACAATGATGAAATATTATATAATGATTTAAATAAGGAAATACTGTATTAGGTCCCCCCCACCCTCTCATATTTTATTGCATTTTTATTATTAATATGAAACATCATTATAATAAGGAAATAAATACAATATTTTTTTAACGAATGCAGAAAGAATGCAGCTATTTTTTTTTAATGCAGCTTCATTAAATGAAATACAACCCTGAAAATAGTTAAACACGATCCCTGCACTATGTAATTAAAAATACAAGAATTGAAAATTCCTCCAAGAGATACATATCATGTAGATTGTACGTAATGCATAATAGAAAAATAGTTTTCACATCACATAAGTTCTTGTTTTCTTGAAATTTGACACCCTGAAGTATTAAAACATAGACTAAAAAATATATAACTATAGAATGTTAGAAAACTGGGACATTTTCAGACTTAACTGAGACAGCCGGGACAGCCCCCAAGACCGGGATAGTTAGCAGGCCTCCATAATTGAAATGACCATAATTGGTAGCCACTTCCCAACCATTTGTGGATATCTCCATAATTTTAAGGATTTTGAAATCTTTTGTAGGACTTTTATAGATCTGTAAAACTTGTATTCATATAATTATATAGACAAAATAAGATTTTTAATAACAATTTAAGCTTTCAAGCTCAATTTGAGGAATTTGAGGAGACCTCAGAAAATTGAGGAGCAATTACAGGCCTGCATTAAACATTTTGACAATTTATAACTATAGATGTTGGGCACATTTTGCCAATTTGCACATATTACTAATATCTGCTGTGCAAATTACCAATTTATATATTATTTTTATAAATTTGACTGCTTTATGTTGAATTAAAAAATAATAATTCTGCTATAAATAATAACTAATATGAATTTATATATAATTTTGTTTGCTTGTATTGAATTTATTTTATTAAATAATTTACATATCACTGTTGTAAATTCAACTGCTTTATATTGAATTAAATAAAATAATTTAATTTTAATTTTTTTATATTAAATGTTTTATTATATTAAAGTGTTTGTATATAATTTAGATTTTTATATAAATTTGTTAAAAAATTATTCAAATAACTGAAATCAATTGGTAATTTGCACAGCACATATTAGTAATAAGTGCAGATTGGTAAAATGTGCCTAAAATAGATATACAATCATGTAAACTGCAAATGACAAACTATAAGTTCAAACACTGTACAGCTGCATCTGCAGTCCTGTAAAACAGTCATGGTATACTTATAGGTGCACAATAGTTGTAAAGGGGAAACAGTTTATTACATATACTATTGATACAGCTTATTACAAATATCCAAAAAAAAATGAAACATTTTGGATAAATCAAAAAAAATTGAGCCCTGGGCTACATAGTGTGCGACTTGGAACACAATAAGGAAGGATACTAACTAACACAACTTAAATGTTTGATTTTTTTAAATTTAGTGATTTTATATTTATTTTAAAATATATTTTTGTAAATATTAGTAATAAAAACGAAAAATAAATATATCTTTATGAATAATATATTGCAAATTATAAAATAGTAAAATTAAATTAAAGAAGAGAAATATTCTCATACGTAACCAACCTTTCCGCGAAGAAGTTAATAATAGCGCTCAAATTTGATTTTGTCTTTGTATCAGTTACAATAAAATAATTTAAAAAAACAATAATATATAATTAGATACATTAAATAAATTAGTTTCCATGTTCCATATTAATCAATGGCCGGCGCTAGAGAGCAGGGAAAGAAAATGAGGGGGGGTTACTGTCAGTTTATTAATTAATTGTCTGTCAGTTTTTTACTCAGTTTTTCACAAAATCCTTCTTTTTTTACACAATTATCCCTTCCATAAAATCAAAGAAAATATTCTTGCTGACAACTGTAAAGATTACTGTTCAATCAATATACATGTCATTTTATTCTGCATCTTTAATAGATTTTATTATAATATCGATCATGTTTAAGTAAAGGACTTCTATTCATATATAGCTTAACAAAGAAAATACATTTTATTATTATGATATAATGATCTGTCGCGCGGGGGGGGGGCCG
>JAUZNC010030868.1:0-20759 GCA_034780395.1 Vannuccia rotundouncinata | reverse complement strand
AACAACCCAAAATGATTTCACATATTTTATGGTTCGAGCTAACACACGTTTTTGACCTTTTTGGTCTATAATAATTACTTATATGAAGGTTTTAAAAATTATAGAAATATCTATTATGGAGATATATATAACTATATATAGGTATATTAAAAATAAAATTTAATATAAATTCGTAGTTTTCGTAGTTAAAAATTCCTGCATTAAGCTTGGAATTTGCGTAGCCAGTTTGGTTCCATAATAAAATCAATAATTAGTGTCTATGAATTTATATTAATATAAGCCGTATCGATTATTTAGCCGATAGGCTGAGATATAATAGTGTAGTTATTTTATGTGTAAAAATTAATTATTATGGAATGCACAAAAAATAAGCTGTACATATTAGTAAAAACTTTGCGAATAAATGAAATGTATGAAACGGAAATTCCTAATATGGTTATCATAGCTTGACCTAATTACTGTCCAACTATGAGGAATATAGAAGTCATTCTCACGAGTTGGGCGAAAATACTAGAAACGGTTTTTGAAGTGTAAAGGTCAATGTCGAAAAAATTCAGAAAAACGGTCGGATAGCATTGAGACTGTCAAAAGATTACTAGAAACAGATCCTAACATTACAATTCAAAGAATTGAAGATACACTGGATTTACGAAGTGGGTGCCTCGTACACTTTCTGATAACAATAAATGTGTAGGAGTTAAATGGTGTCAGACTTTGTTTAAATAAATTAAACTTAGTCCCTATCCTCAAAATTTATTTATTCATTGTCGATGATTAGTTAAAAAACATGTTATAATAAAAAATAATACTCAGAATACCTTCAGATATCTGAAGCGAATTCAATACTACACATATAAGTAGGGGAAATAAATGTATTCTGTTTATAAAACATTTATCCATATTTTAAAAACTTTTTCAAAATGTAATCTTCAAAAGTTAATTGTATCTATTTGTTTTATTTCAAAATGATATACTATACTTACACATAATTTTAATATAATATTATTGGATCTATACCGTTTTATTAATAGAGTTTTATTAATTATATGAGTTTTATTATACTTAACATTAAGTAACAAACGCAAAATATCTTAAAATATATTTATTTGAAAATAAATTATATTAATAAAGTATAATCTTTATAAAAAAATATTCGTTAAATCCAGATGAACCTATAAAAAATGCTAACTGTGTTTTATAACACATTTTTGGGTAAAATATTCAGGAACAAATTTCCTGTAAAACCATATCTTAGTGAGTAGAGTTTTTATAAACACAAACGGGACAAACACCAGCTACAACTGAACGTGTTTTGTAACAGTCACATGTATATCTGCACGATGGACATTCACAACATTCTTTCCGTGGACCCTGGTTAAGAGATTTGTTATGGGGACATATTCCCGAAACTAACATATTTTGTCGAGCACAATCTGGACATAAGCAGCAAGGAATGATTTCATGGCCATCATAAGTTGGGTCATGTATTGCAGCAATGTCACACTGACAAAAATCGAGATGATGAAGTTTGCAGTAGCCAGCGCGTGGCTTGTAGGACATTGCATAATAATGCACATTTGTATTTTGTGGCAATTTATTATTACACAAGCATCGGTAATGGTGGCACAAGCAGGGGATATCACTACACATATTGTTTTTAGTTTCTTGATTTCAGCAAAAATATTAGGAATATGGTAAAAAATATTGATAAATAGGTTTATTGATTGTGTAATAATTTGATATATGAATAAATAATTCAAAATATTTAAAAACATAGAAAACTTTTAAGTTTTTTTTAGATATCTAAAATATATGATGTAAAGATTATTCAAATCCCTTCATAGATATCGCACTTCATGTAATTTTAAACTTGAAATCGTCAAAATTCATCACTCATATATTCTCTGAATGCTCTAAATACTGTTAATACCACAAAGAATATTACTGTCTTTAAAATCTACTGAAATGGTAGAACCCCGTTATTGAAATTTTTTAAGCCCTTTATTGAAATGGTAAAACCTCTTCATTAAAAGGGAAAACCTTTTTATTGAAATGGTGAAAATACTTAAGTGAAATATAAAACCACTTTATTGAAATGGTAAAACCATAGAGTACGTAAACATAGAGGCTCAACTATAAGGTGGTTGCTATGTTTTTATTTTTACCGACACACCAGAGACTAACTCGTGAACTTGGAGAAGCAATTTTAGATGTTCTAATTCTGTGCAATCCTCCTTATTTATTGAAAAGTCTACTGAACTGTTTAAAGTGTGAAATAAAGGTAAGAGTGTGCCATACAAACTATGTTACATCTAATATATAGGTTGATGGAAATACAAATGCAAATTTCAAATACATTCGGGAATTAGTTAAGTATGACAAGTCACACGTTTTGAATTATGCTCCAAAGTTGAGGGATCATTCGCTTGATCCTACAATGCCCAGAAAATTATGGTTGAGTCGAACTGTGTCTGTGGGTAAAAACATAACCTTCAAAGAAATAACTCGTAATATGTCCATATTTTGTATCTAGCAGTCGTATGTATATTAAGCGAAGTACTCAACTATTTGAAAATAATACTTTGGTATGTTCAACATACTCCGATATCATTTTAAATAATAATTTTCAAATCCAATAATTTAAAATCTATATTCAATGCATATATTCCATATGTTTTTGAATATTTCGCAAACGTTAATTACAAATTTTATTACCTTATCCGACAGCGGCAACAGAAATACATTTTATGTATTTGTATTAGTCTACTATTCTGATGTACTCCAGTTTTCAAAGACGTTATATTTCTCTATAATTATTTCTAGGTGTCATGGCGATGGTGGAAAAGGGTGATATGTCGTCCGAATCTATTGATACTTCAAGATGTTTGATATATTGACATGAACGAGCAAAAGTCACTGGTACCACTGGACAACAAAGTCGCGAAATATGCTCATTTACTACTTTGTATCGGCTGGATTTCCAAGTGGTCCTTTTATAATCCTGGAAAGCACACTACTGTCAACATAATGCCTTTCAAATGAGGTTTTTTCTTGTAGTGCACAACCAAAGTTTTGATAGAGGCTTCCGTTTATCTGCACAAGTCCTTTCAACCAAGACTGTCTTGAGGTATTTACACAGTTATTTGCATGGTTCATGTTATGGTTTATATTAATAGGCTGATCAAATGATTTCATTTGTATGTCATATATTTATAATATTAAATAGGGCTAATGGTCTGTTAGTTTATACCATTAGAGAATTGAAAATTGCCTAAATGTGTTAGCTCTTAAAAAATATTCTTTAAATAAATTTTTACAAAATGATTTTAAAAATATATTCTTTTAAAATTGTATTTCTCAGTCAAATGTATCCATTTTTTCTTTTGGAGTAAAAAGAAACCGTTCTTTATTTAGTACTTTCAACATACATAAATTTTTTTTCGACACAAACGAGCTTTAATTAATGACAACAGCCTTAAGAAAATAATTATTAAAATAAAAATAAAAATCTAATTTATTTTATTTCCCCTTTATCCAGAACATGTTTTCAACTATTCGATCAAAGGGCGGCTGCAACTTTAATCCCAATCACACAAGCTCGTTGTTTGTAACCATCTCATCGAGTCCAACTCTTCAGGGACGAATTGCGAGTCTGAGCTTTCTGCTTCCTCGTCTTCCCTCTCCAGATGCCGACAATGATCAACCAGATGCTGACGACGATGATGTATGTATATGCCTCAACTTCACAAGGTTTTGTCCCTCTCCCCTGTAAAGCTGACGATCTCCTCTCTCGCAATGTCGACGATCGACAGAGCTAGACAGTGTAGTTCTAAAACAAGCGGGAGATCACAAAAGTGGACCTGGACGAAGACGATAGCGATGCATTTGCCTGTGTCGCAGGTTATGGTTATCATCTGAAGCGATAAGTCAACTGCTTGTCGTGCATTAATTTGCTTACTCAATCAAACCCTGGTACTTCTTTTATTAAACATAAAACCTTTTCTAAATGTACACTAACTGATCCAATAAATCATGTGGTTAATGATGTAAGAATCCTCGAAAGCAAATTCTTTTCGGTGCTTGAGAAACAATGCCATCAACTCAGGATCTATGAATATTTAATCAACTCATGTGATATAAAGTCATTATTTTATTATCAATTCATTCATATTTCTAGTCGTTCACATGTCCAACTCACCCTACTACACTCTTTTTGTTAAATTTTTATCAACATTTTTTGTACTAGAAATAACCAAAAGATGAAGGAGCCCAAAAGATAGAGCTTGAAAAAGTTTGAAAAGCTTGTTATTTGAGCTCCTAAGCAGCGCATTCATTTACTACCGCATATATTTCTATTACTTACATATACATATTTTAATCGTTGAAATTTATTTCAGATTTGTTTACGTGATAATTTAGCCATTTTTAAATATTATTTAAACCTATATAATTGTTCAAATTTATTTTAAATATTGTTTATGGTGAAATATATTTAGCCATTTTAATAAAATATGTATACCTACGTATATATAATTATTTAATTGTAAAATTTATTTCAGATTTAGTTGACGTGATATTAGTCATTTAGCCATTTTAATACATCATGTATACGTATATATAGTATATATTTAGTAATTGTGACCCATTTAAATACAAAAAAAATGTATATAGTAAATTGTTGACTATAGAATGTATCATTTACTATTAAAAAAAATTATATATATATTAATAATTAACTGTTCATAATACAAAACAAATCCAAATGTTTTACTATAGGATTGTGAGTACCTTTTAATCCCCGATATCTAATGTATGACTTATTTTATATATATTATTTTATTATTAAATATATATACTACTCATATAAAAGTAAACGAAAAGCAGTGTAATTTAAAATTATCACTAACGTTTTTTGTATTATTTATAGCTTGAAATATTAAGATAGTATTTAACACAGAATACGATAAAAAATATTATTAATTTAAGTGAGGTTGTTAATTTCCTTAGAGTTAAGCCACTATATGCTATACGTACTCTATGGGTAAAACCTCTTTATTGAAAGGAAAAACATGTTTATTATAATGGTAAAAACTCTTTAGTGAAATGGTAAAACCTCTTTATTTAAATGGTAAAATTTTTATCTTAAAATGGTAAAACCTCTCTTAAAATGGTAAAAACACTAGCGAAATGGTGAAACCCTTCATTAAAATGGAAGAATTCCTTTAATGAATTGGACGCGGCTCTTTATTGGATCAGTAGGTTTTCCTTTGTGTTTTAAGGAAGCTAAATCGTCTGTTACCTCCTCTAGCAATACCCATAATGAATAACTAAATATATTATTAAAAATAGGTGATGATCAATAACGTACCATATCATCATGTTTACCCAATTCAATTCGTAAAATTTCAATCAATGAGGACATCACTTCTTGAAAGTTTCTTTTCCCACTAAAGTCGTAGTATGTTTTAGTTCCTATTAACGCGCCCAACCATCCATCTGGCCGATAGTCTGGTTCGACGCGTACTGGGATGACCGCTTTTCGATTTTGGTAGGCATACTCACCTTCTGAAGTAGATAAAACAGTTTAACTTTTATGATTGTAAAAAAATCGTTAACTATTGTATAGATACCACTGATTTTGAAGAACTTACAACGAAAAGTTACCAATATTTAAATATCCAAACAATTATAACAATAATGATTTGCAAAGAAAAGTTTTTATTTATAGCGCGCGACCAGACAACACAAAAAAAAATTTTTATTGGAATATGCAACAAGAGACTTAAAACAACAAAAAATAGAACTAATTCAAATCTGCCTAAAATTTTAATTCCTGAATATCCAATACATTTAATTAATTATCTTCTTATTGTTGGCTTAGATCGTCAATGTTTTCATTTTTAAAGCAACGAGAGAAGATTGAATAATGCAATAGAAAGAATTATGTAAAACATGGTTAGTAGAATTATTTTTTCAAAGGTAAATTTTAAACATTTTTCGTGACAAAATTGTCGAAAATAGTCAATCACTGAACCAGTCAAAACAAGATAAGCTAATCTTAATAAAATAAATTTTATATGTTTCACAATTACCTGTTTGACAGTAATTACTGTTTTTATAATCGGATGACATAAAAATCAGAACAATGGAGGCGTTCTCAACAGCCTTTCCCATGGCATCCAACGTACTTCCCTTTATTTCGTTGAAATCAATCCAGGTCTGCAATTAACATATAGAAAATCTCATAATAAATGATGAAAGGTAAATTGTTTTTAATTGAATATAATTAGAATATAAAATAATAGTATAATTTTTTCAGTTGTTCGTCTGACAAACTCCACTATTTTATACTATGTTACGATGACAAGAATTTAATTATATACAATTTATAAACTATCTTGGAGAAATTTATAAGAGTATATCACTGGAATTATCGCGTTTCTTACTTTGAATGATTTGCGTTCTAGTTCTTGATTAACTTTGTGAACAATTTCCTTATTTTTGTGGCAGTAACTGATCATAATATGACTCAAGGTTGGTTTGGTGGTTGCTAAAGTAGATTCTGTGGCAGTTATTCCATGTTCTATTATAAAAATAAAAATAATAATTAAAACCAAAAACATAATTTTACAGTTATTGAATAAAAATCGAAAAACTATAAGACCATTTGGAACAACCAATGATGATATGAAACCATTTTCAGGTACATAAATAATATCAATTCTTAATTATTCAAAATATTCTTTATTTTTTAATGTTGCTATTTATAACATCTAGAAGCGCAATTACTATTTCCAAAATTTCAGAAACACAGTAAAGAAACTCTACAGAAAGAACATGTATAAATACAAACAGTAATGAAACCGGAAACAAGTAAAACAACGAAATGTAACATATCCAGTTCTCATTTACAACACTCATACATAAAAGTAAATAATTGAAAGTTTTACCATCTATATTTTTATAAATTGAAATGAATTGTTATGAGAGAACATTTTTCTAATTACAAAATTAAGCGAAGGCTGACCTTTCGGTAAAAGAACCCATAAAGCTCCCTTTCGTGCGTTTTCGACCTTTTCAACCATCCGATGGAAATCTTGATCAGTCTCGAAACTAGTTTTGTCACATGATTCGGGAAGACAGCAAGTTTCGAGCTCACTTTGGAGCTCTTTCCATAATTCAGTTTGGTTTTTTTCATTAAAAGAAAGTGTCCAAATTATAAGATATGAAATTTCTCGTTCTTCCAAAACTTCTGATTGACACATCTCCTTTAAGATGGGAATAATGCCCTGCTTCACCAGTTGCCGTTTGTTTTTATCGTTCTTTGCGATACATTCCACCCCTGAAAGTTTATAAATTGTATAAAAACTTTGACAAAATATAGAACAATTGATAAATAGCATTGGAACAGTAAGAAAATAAAAGAATTTTAATACAACATTTCTTCCGGTGATTAACTAGAATAATTTATTAATTAAATAAAAAATTAAATAGGTTTTATTTAAAACTAAAACCATATTTTTTTATTTTTATTTTTTATTCTTACATGTTAAGAATTTATAAAAGCATAAATCCATTGCAATCAAATTTAATCGAACTGATCAGAATAATATAGTTGTTTAGTTAATTTTATAATCGAGTACATTAAAGGATCTCGTCACTGATAATGTTGAACAGTTAGTAACTTGTTATAGTAACGGATGAATAAAATAATTGTGTATAATTATATACTTTGATATATCGTAATAACTTGCAATTAGTAGCTTATTGAATTTGGAAACTTACAAAGGAGTACTTTTTTGAAATTTCAACAAATGGACTTACAGTTAAACGATTAGAAAAAATTCTCTTTCTGAAAGTATATAAATAAATAAACAAGTTCCTTTAATTTATGCACACCTCTACCCAATTCTTTCGAGGAAAAACCTTCTGCATTTTTCCTATCTGAGCTAATGGCATCGTCCAATAATCCAATTAGATAGTCGATTGAATCCTTTTCACTTAAAAATATGTCTGCTTCTTCTTCAGTTGCGGCATATGCACAAAAAAGAAGTGCTTGCAACTAAAAAATACAATATTTCGTAAATATGTTGTGGTACCTGTTTGAACGATATTAAAGTAAAACCGGAACTTACTTTTATTTCGTCATTGTCTTCAATTTTTAAGAAAGGCTCAACTGACTCTATCATGTTTTTCTCACGAATTAAGGTTACATTTTCAGAGGAACCATAAATTAAGCAATTGTACGGTATGTTAATGGCAGATTCAAGCAAAAAATGAAGCTTCTGAAATATATATAACGAATGCAATTAAAAAAATAAAAAGCAAAACAATTAATATATATAATAATAATATAAAACTAAATAATTGTAAAAAAATATATAATCAATCGATGTTATTTTTAAAACTTAATATGGCGTCAAACTTAAAACAGATAGATTAACTACTTTTTAATCTTTTTAGATCTTTTCCTTGTGCAATTTAAGTAAAAATTTAAATAAATACAAATATAACAAATTTTGCAACAAATATAACCAAAAATAAAAAGTATACACTTATTTGGATTAGTTGTATTAGTTTTTTACCCAATCGTTTAAGGTTAATTGTAGAAAAACAAATATTGTATTTTCTGTTAAAAGGTTATGAAAAATTAAACTAAATAAAAATGTTTACAGGATGATACGAATCTTCTTTAAGAAATTTTTGAAGTCGAATGAAAAGATAAAGGAAATCTTTATTTTTGCAAAGTTCTTCCCCAAGTAGTTTTGACAGGTCAGTGGAGTTTGTCAAAACTGACAAAAGAAGAGTGTTGACATAAATGACTGAATCTTGTTGATCAGAACTGTATATTCCATCTAGTAATCTACTTAATAAAGGATTTATACAATCCATTAATATTGTAATACCATCTTCCTCCATCATAACAGTTGTAATGCAGGTACCGAATTTTTCACTCTTCTCAAAATCTATCTTTTGAGAAGTAATCAATACATTATAAATTTTCTCAGCGGAATTTATTATTTTTGCATTCAACATATTGCCAGCTTTTGTTTCTTTGTGAATTGTCTGAAGGCTATTGCTTAACTCCTTAGACTTATTGGTAACCAAGTTATTGAAATCATTTGCTTTCTGAAATAAATAAAAATATAAAATTAATAATTCACTGTAATAAATATAAATGAAAAAATTTGAGTTCATATGGTATGATATTTTAATATAAGGAATGTTTTCAATTTTAATAACAAATATCATAAATATTTTCAAATGAATGTCATGGCTGAACAATAGATAAATTTGCCTTGTCTAATTTTGTGTAAAAATAAACAAAATATGCACAAAATTATCCAATGTAATTATATGGATTTGTATAATTTTAAATATGTAAAAAAATCTTATCTTCTAAGAACTTATAAATATGATGATTAAATGAGATTGATTTAAATCTTTGAGATTTGATTTGTATTAATTAAGGTATTTTCAAAACGTTTACGAAATTTAACTAAAATATCTAAAGAACTTTTTATACACATCAATCATGAATTTTGGACCCAATTTTAAAAAGCAAATTTTTATTAAGGAATTAGTAAAATGGAATCTGTAAATCTATACACATGAATTGAAGACTAACTTGCATATCAAAAGAAAGACATTGCTTTTAGAAATATTGTGCTGGAAATAATAAATTTCATTTAATAGATCAATCATAAATGTACAAACTTCCTAATTAGAGTTATAAAAATGTAGAAATAAATAAACTTATTAATAAAAAAAGTATGTACATTATTTACATAGTTTATATTACCATTATATTATTAGTATTTAGAGTTTCATACTTGTGTTTTAAACCAAAATTTTAGAAAATAATTAAGTAATAATTAAATGTGATAGGTCAAAAGTAAAAAAAATAATATTAATGTTATATAATTATAAATAGTCAATTAAAGAGACAAAATAAATAGCAATATGGAAATGGTTTTAATAGTGTATATTTAGAATATAGTATATGGGGAATCATAATAAAAATAGAAATGTGGATTTATATATTAGTTATTAGATTAAGTGTTAAAATAGATTGTTGGGTTTAGGATATTATATTCAATGTTGAGTAATTTAAATAAAATATGTATATACTACATAAAGCAAAAAATATTAAATAATCTGTATAAATTATACTTAAAGTAAATTTAAATGGTTTACCATATTTCTGCCATATCTAAAATATATTCAGTGAAACTGACTAGCATATATGAATAATGACTTTGTTTAAATTTTATAAATAATTCTTATGGTTTCTATAATTTTTTAATTCATTTAATTAAAAATTGTTCTACAAAAGTCAAACTATATTTTGATAGCTAAGAAACAAGTTTCTGAAAGTTTTTTTAAATTGTGACTATAAATTAAACTCTATTTATTTTTCAAATTTGTTTTATAAAGAAATGAATATTAAAACATTAGCCAATGATATGGATATAGCCACCATACATTTATATATATATACAGTGTGGGGAAAAAGTCATACCCCATAGGAAAATGTAAAAAATTTGACCTTTTCATCTGCTATTATTTGACTTCACTTTTAGCAATGGGGCATTATGAACCAATGTGAAACAATTTGAACTGATGTAATTATTGCTATTAAAACAAATAACCTACATAGGATGGTAGCTACATATGTTAAAAAAAATGATAAAGTGATGGTATGCATAACTATATGGAATGATTGGTTTATAGGACCATATTTGATAAAAAATGTATTTGGATCACAACTTTATTTTCAAATGCTTCAGATATTCTTGGGGCCTGTTTTGGATGACCTTCCACTGGCAAAAACCATAAATGCATATATCCAGCAGGATAGACTGCTACCTAAATTTTCAACCATTGTGAAGTTTCTGGATTTATCAAGCCTTGAATTTTGTGTTGGGATATCTAAAGTATATTTTTTTATTATACACATCACACAAATGTTGACAATCTTAAAGAAAGAATCACTATTAAATTTGCCAATATCAGTGCTGAAATATTAGTGTTAGAATATTCCTCTGAAAATGAATATAAAAGTGTGTTGACTTTCATAGTGAGCAATTTGAACATTTCATTAATAAATAAAAATGTTGGTGTATTTTTTCAAATATAAATATAAGTTTTGAAACAATAACCCATTTTATTTATTTTCCAATAGGGCATAACTTTTGATCCACCCAGTATATTGCAAAAACCATATACAAAAATTAATAAAGTAATTTAAAGACTTTTCTAAAAATAAGTAAGAAGTTTCAGTGCTTAGTAAAACAAATTGTAATGCTTCTTATGTAGCAAAAACACAATAATTTTAAAATATAATCAGTAAATTGAAATACTACACTAAAGCAATAAATATAAAATGTAAATCTATTATGAATTTTAAAAGGAATGAAAAAAATTTATTATATGAGAATATGAAATGTAAAATAGAATAAATTTGAAATAATTATTACAAAAATTGTCCCATTAATAGTTCTGGACCATCAAACTGATTTTAAACATACCCTAAAAATGGAAAAATATTTGTCTTTAAAGATTTTTTAAAGACATTTTACTAATTTTCACACATTTCAAATTTCTAATTGACTATAATTTTTAATCAAAGACTTGTCTATATGAAAGAATGATTTTTTTACAATTCTAAGATTTTTTCAATTTTTTAAGATAATTATAAAACCCTGATCATAAATAAATATACCTAATTTATTTTTTTTGACATAGTTGTTATTACTTCAGACCATTTCAAATCAATTAAATTAAAAATATGATTATTTCAGACTATTTAAAGCATACATTTTAATTATAATTTTCATAAATTCATACTTTTTTGCTGTCTTTAAATTGTTAAGAGTCATATTACCTTTATATGTGTATTTAAAGTGTAGTTAAACAATCATGGTACATCAGAACAACTTTTTCCTTTGTATTTATGCAAATTCATGTACTATAATTTCCACAAAGATGTACATGCTTTTTCAGCTTTTAATATCTCTATTGCTGAATAATATCCTGTGTAAATCTTATTAAATATAATATAATTGTATATTATTTTATAAATACTCATAATAAAAAATTATTTTTAGTGTTGTGATGACTGTAAAACAATTAAAATTATTTCTAAAACAAACTGAGACTTGTGGATATGCAACAGGAATATTCAAAATCCTGGGTATTTAACCAGACTGCATTGTTATGTCTTTTGAATGCTTCATATTATGTCTTATAATTTTTTAAATATCAAAAATTCCTGATTGTACACAGGATATATCCTATACGATAGATGGAATGTAGGCTGGTTAGATAATAGCATTCTTTGATTAATTGACGTGGACTTGTCCTGTGAAAATAGCCACTAGCTTTTTGTATTTTACCCTATTATCTTTAAATGTGTCCTAACATAGAAATATATTAACATTGACTAAAAATCCTAAATTATTATAAATTGATTAAATACCTTTAATTGTGATTGGTATAAGCGGTACATGACTTTAATTAATGTATAACTAAAAAAATATATATTTAAAATGTCTTCGTCCTGTTCAAACCGCTTTTCAACATCAGTTTTAAATTTTCCGTAGCATCAGTATCGAGTGGTTACAATAATGTTAGACACTAAAACACACTTTAATTTATATTACTTTCAATGTTAGAATCTTTCAAGAAAATTTGTATGATAGAAAGCTAATCCTAACTAAGTATTGTAGCATTAAATTTTTTTAGCCCATGCATATATATATAGATACTTATTATAGATGCCTTTTACATTTTACTAGTGTATTTTGTTTCTTCTAATTCACATGCTTATTATATATTGTTATGCTCATTATATTATTTTTCTTATTATGTTCACCTTTCGTTGTATTTAAGAAACTTGGTTTCTTCATTGTAAAAAAAATAACTAAATTTGACTACAAGTTTTCTTTGTGAAGAAATTAATTACTCAACAATAATCCTATCAAAATGGTAATTGTATCCTGCTCAGTCCCGGAATGTGACTTTCAGACCGCAATTCATCTCAGAGGCACTATAGCCATTGCTCTACTTAGAAATCACGCATTTGCACATCAACAACAGCCACAAACAGCTAGTCCATCAATTGCAACACATGGTCCAACATTGGAATCACCTCTGAAGAATTGAATGTATTTGTGCGTCACTGAGAAGTTTTCGTGATGGATCTGGTAAGCGCACCCTTACAGCGCTTCCAATATGCATGGTCCAGCTTAGGGGACAGTTTTCTGAAAGCAAATCCTAATGCCATATCATATAGACACTCCCCAACCTACTCTTAGCCATGCGATCATTTGCAGTCATATCATATCCCAATTATTGCTATATAGTGGTCTTATGTATTGAACTCAGTGCAATTAAGGACGAAATGAAACATTCCTGTCTTTCGCTGCCAGAATTCGCGGAAAAGCTGAAACATGTGCTTTTGCTGCCATGTGCAGTTGTGGAGAAAAAGTGGACTACACAGATCAAGTCATTCGTGATGTTCTTTTAAATGGCATTACAGACTTTGATCGATATACGTCGTGAAGTCCTTGGAGCTACCAACATTCTTCAGACACATGTGAATGAGCTCATTGCCTTAGTTGAGAATAAGGAGATGGCACGGAACGCACTACTATCATTAACCTTATCTGCTCTATCTTCATTTAGATGTAAGAATACTGTACCACCACAATAAAGGCCCATTATCTCACCTACAGATAGATCCAAACGAGCATCATGCCAGATTGCAAAAAACCTAACACCTTTATAATGAAGACTTCCGTGGGTGGAACACAAAACCACACAAAATATGCATGGAGTGTCACAGAGCTCATCGTTCTAAGAAACAAACCCCAGTATCATCCTTGCCTAGCTACCCAACAATTCAAGCTATAGAAACTGATCCAGTTTCCCAGATAACGACACTCAAAGCCACTGATGCTTCTCCAAAGAGGAGACATAGCACGAATAATGCAGTACTCCTTGATCATCACATCTCATTGTTGGTAAATGGAAGCGTGCACGCCTAAGTGCCCACCCAACGACTCAAATAAAAAATATCTTTTGACAAGTCTGTCGTCACATACAACAAAAACCAAAACATCTTCGACTTATGCTGAAATATCTGCCATAGCAGATGCTGGTGCTTAATCTGACTTGTGGTCTCTATCTAAATTTCTTGCTCATGGTTTCTCAAGGGATGATTTGTTACCTGTTACGCTTGGACTCTCCGCGGCCAATCGATTTCTTATCTCGTTCTCGTTTCTTATTACCAACTGAACAGAGATATGCTACCATTGAAGAAGATACTCCAGCTATTGCATGGGCCTCGAACTTGTAACTTAAATTGTTATAACTGACCACAAGCCACTTGTAAAAATCTTTGGTTACAGAACGCTTGATGAGATCACAAACTCAAGACTTTTTAGACTGAAGCAACGCACACTACATTGGCATTTTGAAATTCAACATCTTCCAAGCAAATCGAACTATGTTGCTGATGCAACTTCTCGTCACCCATCACCCAAAAATTCAGAAAAGTGATCAGTATCACTAAATGAGATACCATACTTCATTGAATCAGCATTCATGTCAGCAATATAACGTAACGTTGAGAAACTGGAAATAATTACCTATGACCTCATTGCCACGGAAACTTCCGCTGACCTCTCAATGTCCATGCTCCTACAACTAAAATGAATTTGAGAGACACAATCTAGACAATGCAGCTCTCTCCCAAATTTGGCCTATCAGAGATGCTCTTTATGTGTATGACGGCGTGATCCTTTACGAAGATCGGGTTGTAATCGCAATCGCGTCCTTAAGACGCTCACCAACTAGGTATTTCCTCAATGGAACAGCGAGCTCGCAAGGTTGTTTACTGGCCAGGTATGTCAAAAGATATTAACAACATTTTACGTGGATGTGATACCTGCAATCGTAATGCCTCATCACAAGCTAACCCTACTCCTCCAACCCACTATCAACACCTTTTGAAGCCATATTTGCTGATTTTGTTGACTATCATGGTGGAAGTCACTACATTGTAGATGGCGATCGTTTGTCAGGATGGGTGGAGGTTCTTGCATCTAGCACCTCTACTGGTCTGGCAGGTGCATCTGGTCTTGTTCGTCATCTTTGCACTTTCTTTTCCACTTTTAGTGTACCACTTGAAATATAGTGATGGTGGACTTGAATTTTCTGCGGGATGTACACAAGATTTTATCCAACGTTTGGGTGTAAGACAGATGGCAGAGCCGAGGTTGCTGTCAAAACAGCCAAACGCTTTTTAATGTCGAATATTGGGCCTACTGGAAACCTCGACAGAGACCGTTTCCTGCATGCTATGCTGCAATTGCGAAACACACCGGATCCAGACTGTAATGTGTCTCCAGCTAAAATTGTTTTTGGCAAGCCTTTGCGCGATGCATTCTCGTTTGTTAACAGACTCAATAAATTCACAAATCCACACATTAGACCTTTTGGCGCCAAACAAGACTCGAACAACAAAAACCTTGAAAGAGCACTCACGTTCCTACAAAACCAACATGGCAAGAGTCTATAACCACGCTATTATATGTCAGCCTGTCGGGTAAATAATCAATAACGCTATATTATTTATATAAATTTGTCGACCCTGGCCTAATTATTGATTTTATAATTGAAATGTACTGCCAATGTTCCTATATTTCAAGCTTAATGCAGAAAATCAATAATTATTGTCGACAAATCAATTGTTTAACGGGTAGTCTATTTTATCTAGCTGTATAAAGAAGGTGGAAAGTCTATAGTTTTGTTAGTCTATGTGCGCAACAAGATGCACTCAGATTTATATCAAAATATCAATTCTTTTTCAAATAGTATCAAATAATATTACGAAAATGACTATTTTTTAGAATTATTTGACTACAATAAGATAGCTAGCAACAACTAAGTGAAGTTCGATATCTATATGTATATTGGTAAAGACATCGATAAATATTTCTATACATCTTAACTTTAGATATACTTTTTTCTATAATTTAAGATATTTAAACTTTTCTAATCATGCAAACGTATTAAAAAGTGAAATTTTGAATACACTTTTACTTTTCATGTCAAGGATTTTCGATACACCATTTAATTTTCTGTATAACTTTGTAATAATTATAAGAGTAAATTAATTATGGGACAATTAACTCCATAATAATCTATTTTAAATTTTCGAAAATTTCTTCGTGCTCATAAATAAATAGTACTTTACAATTTTTATAGAAAATACTGTAATCATAGATTTAGAGTAACTTTCGTTCTATGATTTTATAATATTTTATAAATATAGATTTTATGTAAAAAGATATCAAAAAAGATATATATATATCTGTATATTGTATGACTAAAAGTTCAATCCATCATCACGAATGATCAAGGGCTTGTGTTGTTTGATGTATCTCGCGTCTCTAATCTTTCTGTCTGGGTTGTCTTGGCTCTGTCCAGGATAGTGAATTTTAAAGGATGCTCAGCTAAGTAGGTATGTAATTAAATGTTGATTTTGGTAGTGTTTAGCCATCACAGATGTAGAATTTCCTAATATGATAGCTTTCAAATGTTCCTTAAATGGGATAAGTAGAGGGCGATTAGTTTCCTCAATATATACTTATATATTTAACAATATTCCGAATTTAACTTATTAAAAGAAATAGTATTTATTTATTAAATTGTTCATCAAACTTTAACACGTATATAATATGTACTAATTTTTAAAAGTATTGAAAAAATAATCTATATAGAGTACAATAAATAAATAAAATATATTTGAAATTATATTCAGGTTACAGAATTATTCATAGATTTATTTGAAATTCTACACAGATGAATGATGGCAAATGACTGTGTTAAGGAATATTATGGTGGAGCTAAATTAAAAAATATTTTTAATTTTTATATATATATGAATTATAGATATAATTGCATAAAGATCTATGAGAAATTACATTTCCATACTCTGATATCAATTAAAACTCTCTCTCTCTCTCTCTCTCTCTATTTTCTGGCGGGTGTAGGTTTGGGTCGCGAACGACCGATCTTCCCAGGAATCTCAGGATTAATTCGGGTTTTGTCTTGAGGCAATCATCGTACGGAGGTCGGCCAAGGGTCTTGAGTCGAGCTTCATCATGGTGAGAGCAGGTGCAGGTGCTCAGTCGATTCCACAGTTCCAGGGCAGTGTTGGCAGTTGGCACTCGTATTAATAGATATCCTTGTATTGAAAAGATTGACTTTAAAATATTTTTTTGTTATCTAAATATCTATAATTCATCTTCGAAATTTTCTATACTTTTAAATAATTTGAAGTATTTCTTATTATAAAAAAATTATTACACAATCAAATTTACCTAACTATTAATATTGTTAACTTATGCCTTAAAATTTTTGTGAACTCAAGAAACTAAAAACAATATGTGTAGTAACCCCTGCATATGCCAGCATCACCGCTGCGCGTGCATACATCATCAATGCGAGTGTAATAATAAACTGCCCCTAAATACAAATTTGCACTATTATGGAATGTCAAACAAACCACGCGCTGGCTACTGCCGACTTCATCAATTCGATTTTTGTCAATGTGACATTGCTGCAATGCATGACCCAACTTATGATGGCCATGAAATCATTCCTTGCTGTAAGTGTCCAGAGTGTGCTCGACGCAATATGGAAGTTTCGGGAATATGTGTCAATAACAAATCTCTTGTCCAAGGGCCACGGAAAGAATATTGCGATTGTCCATCGTGTAAATATTCATGTGACTGTACCCGAACTCGAACAGCTAAGGCTGGTGTCTGTCCTGTTTGTGTTTTCAAAAACACAACTCACTAATTTTGGTTTTACATGAAATTCATTCTTTAATAATTTGCTCAAAAATGTGTTAACATAACACTGTTTTTATAATTTAATAGGTTCATCTGAATTTGATAAATAACTTTTGACATTTTATTTTCAAATATATAGATTTTGACAAATTTTTGTGTTTGTTTCTTTGTTAAGTCTAAGGAATAATTCAACTAAAGTCAAATTAAAAATTACTCATTTAAATGTTCAGTGTTGTATAGATCCAATGGTGTCATAGCGTTCCACATAATGCCAACTATTTGTGGTTTACAAGGTAGCGTTTCGCATAAAATGAAAGCAAAAGTATTTATTAAGTATTTTTTAGTATAAAATAAAAGTAATATGAAATATTTATATAACACAAAAGTAATAAAAGAATTGTTGTCAAGTTTTTCACTCAAAAAAGTTATCGGACATTTAACCCACAGCTCCTGCCAAGATATTGTACATGCCGCCATATTGAGTGAGAGTATAGTTAGATAAAATTTATCATGGCACTTTCAAAGTAAATGCATACGTTTTGGGGACAAACCGATGTCCATGCTGTAGCGCGTGTTCTGCAGAAGATTGAGAAACCAAATATGCAGATAATAAAGTCACGCAGACAGATCGCATATCACCTACAATTTTGACATGAATGTAGAAAATCTGCATGAATTGCATTTCCGGAGTTAATTCAAAGGGACCGTCCATATAAATAGTATCAGTGGAATACAAACATCTGATATTTTGAGAAGTTCAAATAGGTTGATTTCATCGTTGGTAAGAATTATATTTCTACCATCCAATGTCCTTGCCCATTGATCGTCTAAAACCTTTATCCAAATGCTGCCCGTTCTGTCACGCTTTTATTATGAAGTCACCCATTTCGTTTATACCCGCCACGCAAGAATCGCTTCCTCTATGATAATTATCTATTTACCTTCAATTAATATGCTAAATGCACCAAAAACACATCACTCTTTACTTCCTTTAATTATTGCCCAATATGTGCTGATAATTGTCCAATAGGTAAAAGACTGTGTTGTGTGTACCCGATCCAATATTATATGATATTTAAATTATTTTCTAAGTATAGTATACCTATGCCTTAAGTAATTACATTGTATATTCTTTCTAAATAGAATTATCATAGAAACAATTAATTTTCGATAAAAATTCCTAAAATAAAAAGAGAATACATTTATTTTCCCTGCTTGTATGTCTAATATTGGATTCTTTTAAGATATCAGAAGGTATCTTTATGAAATATATTATGCATACAATAATTACCTAAGATGGGGCTGTTAAACGCGTATAATGTACTATTCGCACAGCTACGTGTTATATAGTTTAAAGGCCAAAAAATTAGGTACTTTTACGTATATAATTGACTGTTTACAATCCAGAATATGTGTAATTTAACAGCAGTATTTTTTTTATTTAACAGAGTACTATTTCATTTAACAATAAATTCAATATATTTAAAATATAGTCTACTCCTATTAAATAAAAAGTACGGTTCATTAACACTCTAGAACTTACTGCCTGTACTGAGTACATTAAAACAGTGAATTATATATAATTAATAATCGAAAATTTTGAGAATCTTTAGAATAGGATTAAGTCTTTAATTCTAGTTTCATAACTGTTAAATTTTAAGTCTAAATATAGTAATAATTTTTTATAATATATAGGTATATTATAGAAATAATAGGAGTCACTTCAAGGATAGATAGATCGGAAAATTTGATACATTATTTTAGAATGGATTATAAATTTAAGATTTTTACGGAAATTTAAGATAATAAAAAAATATTACTACTTAAATTTTTTCATTGAATGGAATTGAATACGTATAAAAACGAATAGTTTTCATGAAGTTTTGTTTTGTAATTTCAACTAAAATATTTCAAATTTAAAACAAAACAGAAATTAAAAATACGAGGGAAATATTAAATAATAATTTTATCGGAATTGTATAATCTTCGAATGATTTTAAGATGATGACTTAGAGATGAGGATTAGTACAGGTTCCGCCACAAGTAACTTGATTAGGTGAAAGATTACACTTGCAATAATAATATGTTTTCTCTGTGTTAAAAAATCCGAAATCATTTCCATGAACTGGTTGACCATTCAAATTGACTTGTTGCCAGTCAGCTCCCACGGGTACATGAGGTTTGCAAAGATGGCGGGTGTTTTCACAAGTTATGTATCGCCCATGACGCAATCCACAGCACCTGTCTAAATGACAATTTTGACATGGCTTTGGCAATGGGGGATTGGCTGGTGCCTTTCTTAGATGTCCACAATTTGTACACATTCCATAATGTGGTTTGCTGTAGTCAACATTATTTCCGTTATTTATTGTTTCATCTGAGGTTTTATTTTCCTCTGGTACTTCTTGAATATTGCTTACATTGTTATTACAATTTGAATCGTCTGAAGCTCTAACCATTTTATTTATCTGGTCAACCAGGAATGTATTAACGACGTCAAGTTAATAGTTTTATATGGTTTAAATTTAAAAGATGTGGTATAGAATGAACTTATTTTTTTAAATAAATATTTCGAAAATAAGAATAACCATAGAAATGTCTATAATGATAGATATATATTTATATGACAATAATAAACATTATACAAATATCTGATCCAAAGAATATAGAGCGACTCATTCTTTCATCTGATCTAAAGTCCATATAGTATAAAAATGTCTCGGAGGCTAAAAAGTGAAATTGGCATCAAATTATTGTTTTCAACGGGGTGTTTACCTACCTGTGACGTAACTGGACATTTTTTATGGGGGGTGGGAGTAGTAGGAAAGGAGCATATCCTAACCAATTCGTCTTCTGATTGGTCGAGAGATTCACGTGACCTATCTGGCTTCT
>JAUZNC010030857.1:0-20762 GCA_034780395.1 Vannuccia rotundouncinata | reverse complement strand
TAGTACTATTAGTCATTGAAATTAATGAAATCGGTTACTGTCTTGCTAAAAATCAAAGTATTGGTAAAAATCAATAAATGCTTATCAGGTATCGATTACTATATTTCATAAACTTTTAAATAGTAAAATCGAATTCTCCATATACAATATTGTACTATTAGCAATTAAAATTATTGAAATCGGTTACTGTCTTGGTAAAAATTATTGAATTGTTAAAAATTAAGGCAATTTAAAAAGAGGGGTGGCAACATTTTTTTTGAGGGGGGGGAGGGGCTGGGCTGTTTGACAAATTTGTATCTGGGTGAGGGGGGGTAGCAATAATTATATTTTTGATGAGGGGGGGAGGTTTTCTCTTTTTAGAATGATGACTTCATGTTGCAGAAACCATGTTTCCCTTACTACATTAGAATACACTTGTAAAAGTGAGCCTGTATAGTTCTCGTAGATTAATACTCTTATTAGTTACCACTGTAAACATTGCCGGGGTGATCTCCGATAAATGGAATTCATAAATGAATGTAAATAGAACATTCAGTATATCCCATTTGTAAATTACTTGAAATTAAATATAATATAGGATCTTGTCGATATTTGGAAAGTAGAATAATGACTCCATTATTATCAATATAATCCCCTCAATTAGGTCTGGAATGTTGTACTGCACATTTTTTGTAGTATAATAGAGGATGGAAGAGAATATTGAAGTTCATCTGGCAGTAGAGTACGTTTTAGAAATAATAGTTCTCCTTTAGTTCACATTACATTGAATGTCATGGAGGGGAAACAGCTTTAGGAACATGCAGTTCTGAATATTGTTTTGGGAACGCTGCGAACACTTTTTTTATTCGTTGTATGGTGATCTTAGAACATTTTGAAGCCAGTGAAGAGAAAAAATTGTTTAAATATTAGTTGGAAAAAATATAGTTCAGAACATGCGTTAGATACGAATTAATCTAGATTACGCGATCTTGTTATGTTTTGGAAATCTGTAGAAGAATATGTCCAGAACGTCAAACAAAACAATACATTCTTAGAGCATTATTCAACTTAGATTGAATACAACTCACAGAACACTGCACGCTGTGAGTTAAACTGTGAGTTATATTGCTAATTGAAATTTTCAAAACCATACAAAAATAACTATTCCTTGATAATTTAATTTCAACCAATAAAGCAATTTGAACTTTGTCAATTAGCAAATTCTTTATCCATATACAATTTTGTCTGTAAATTACCATAATCGAACATTAATGCATTTCATTTAATTAGGAGTCTCAGCATTTACAGAATTTCGATGTGATAGTGGTAAATAAAGAAACAAAATCGATTTAAAGGAAAACTTTGTATATTATAGTAATTAATAAACAGGCACACACTTTAAAAAAGCACAATTTAGCTCCTCTTACAGAGTTTGCTTTACAGTGTAATATAACTCTATTCTCAGAACTTTACGCATACGTAAAACATGTTACGTTCATAATATGAATCATTTTGTTTTACATTTGTTTTAGTCAATTTGACTAAAATTAATACAATACCAACAGGTAATTTATTGCTGTCATAATTGTACTATACATCTTATATATTATATATCTTAATACATCTTATATTATATATACTACACATCTTATAAATATATATTTTAAAAATTAGCTAACAAAGTCTGTTTTTAAATAAATTATATTGTTAAAATAAAATGTAACGCAATTTGTGTTAAAAATGTTATTAAATGTCATTTATACTTTTCAAAATGTATTTAAACATTTACCATTTTCATTTATATTCGTAAATGTGTTATTGAATACAACAACTACATATATTCAAATACACATTTCTAAACCAACTAATTACCTATTTTGCAAGTGTATTTTGTTTACTTAATATGGTTAATAATATTATATTATCTTAATGACAATTAAATTAGTTTGATGAAATAAAATATTGTTATTTACAAAACTGCGTGATAATTAAAGGTTTTTTTATAACAAATAATGAGCATTATATTTAATAATGAAAAACATATTTTTTCACTTTAAAATGTTCATCTATAAATTTTATGTTTTTTAGAATCAATTGAAAAGGATTTAACTACACATACAAGTAATTTTTGTTTAATTTGGAATGTAATTAAATATTGTATAATAAAATTAAAATGCATGTCTATTTAAATGGTATAACTAATAATAACTAAGCGTTTCCTAAATAATCAACAAACACATATTGATTTAAGTATTGTTTCTTTTAAATAAAGTTTTACTGAATACTTTTATATTCATGTCTAGGATAAATAATTAAAATATAAATGTACTTATAACAAAGGATAAACGTTTATGTATTTACTCGTGAACGTACTTAACATTATTTATAATCAGTACTAAACTAAAAATGTAAACATATTTCAAAATATGTTATGTGTGTCCGTTTATCTTGTAATCATTTCAAATGTATACAATTTTTTGATAAATGATTTACGCAATAATATATCACAATTGAAATTGTTATTATTAATTATTATTAGGTATTTCTTTACTATTTATAACAAGTTTATACAATTTAATAAAATAACTATTTATAATATATAACAATTAAAAAGTTAAATCGATTAACATATTACTATTACAACATTTACAATTATATTTTGTTTGAAACCTACAAGAATGTATGTGTTACTACTTTAACAAATGTTTTAAAAATAATTTAATTAAAAATGAAGTAATGTTTAACAAATAACAATTATAATTTAAAGTAATGCAATATTTTAAGGCTATATCCACCTAAAATGTACGATTGTGAAGTCTAAAAAACTAAATGGCGCTATAATTCAGTAATATGTTTTGTTATTTCATACCATTAAAAAATTGAACTAATTTAAATGTAACTTTTGTTTGCATTTAGATCAAGTAGAAGACAATACTAGCATGCAATACTGTATGTATCTCTACAAATATAACAGTTCATATAATCAATCCATATCAACACACTTAATAAATTAAATTTTGCTTTTTTTCATATAGATGGGGATCTAAATGTAGGAACAACAATGTTGGAAAGTAATTATAACTATGTTTGAACATTTATAATATTACAAGTTTTCCAACTATGTTTAATCCATTATATTATAACATTTCGAACTGATTTAGAGCATACTTGTGATGATGAGAATTTTAATAAGTAAATTAATCTCGTTTATTTGTACAATGTTAGTAAAATAAATTTTTCGTTTTTTTATTAAACAAATAATATAAATTGTGATTATATTTTGTAACTAGGCATAGGCGATTCAGAAATTTATATGAACAAACACTATGTTATTAATTAGTATTACATTTTGAGTTAAAAAGTCAATACTATTTACATTATACCATAATCTAAATCAGGGATATCAGCAGTTAAATGCTAGCGAATGTTATTACCATTTAGTTGTTCTCAAAAACGTTTAGGCGGAAATGACTGATATCAAAGTGATATAACAAATTCATAGTAGTATTACAATGAATGGAAATATGTTCCAAACCAGATAGTCGTAGTAGCTCAAGAAAATTGAATAATTTATAATATTATAGTATCAAAATAGGTTTGGATCACATTTAATAAAATTGGATATTTAAGTTACAGCAATTATATTATTAATTACATGATACTAATGTCATAAAAATCCCCTACTTTTAAAATGCAGAATTTTTATTTTTAACCAGGTGGTGGTAAATTATATATATATATATTTTAGAAAACTACAATTATCAAAAGATTTAAATTTTAAGAACACTTCAAAACATATTTATGATTAGAATTGTTTGGTCTCTGATTAATTTCAAAGCGAAAAATGTTCGATAATATATATACTAAATATTAAACCGACTATATTATTTTCTAAAATGCACTTCCAAATGATTTTATTTTGTTAACAAATAGGATTAATGGTAGACTAATTTCAAATTATGCAAAATACTACGGTTCAATATGCATTGCGAACATCACAGAGCGTACTTTATGTATAAATATATGAACAAATCTAACCACTTATTATATAGTTACTTGAACATCATTCTAGTAATACATACTTTAAATTACATTTATACATCATTATAAATGTTTATATTTTCAGATCTATTACCAGAATCCGACTTAAAAGCGCAAGGTATGTGAATGTTTATTAAATACAACTAATCAAAATCAAATAACTGCCTAACATGACAATTCATTGAACTGATTGTACGTTTCGTTTATATTTCACCCTAATGAATATATTACTTTCGAACACGGATATGTACATTGAACTATATTGAGATTGGATAAATATTTATTTTTATTTAATATGTTAATTTGATTTTGATTTATTGCACATTTCCATATTTCCCCGTCTACTCGTATCGACCTATAAACATTCAGTAATGCCGACCAATGATAACCTTAAATATTACATTACAAAATATGATTAACTAAGTATGCATATTTGCTTTTTAACTTTTGCAAAGGCTTTCGGAGTGTTAGCCGTTAATAACAGAGACTGCTGGCTGGAACCTCATCTCTTGACTAAGAGCATTCGACTTCACAGTTACATATATACATGTTTACATAAATAAATGTTTGCTAGTTTTCCTATTGAAAAATGTAAACATTTTTCTAATATAAATGCAAACATTTATACAACAATGAAAAGTTATCAGTATATCTTATTTCAGGTAAATCCAGTAAATTGTATATATATATTGGAATGGCGTTTGGGATCCTTATGCTAGGTTGTTGTTGTTCCATATATATTTTAATCAAAAGACAACGAATGGTAACAATGCGAGGAATGAATAATTTTTCATTGTATGGTGATCAATCCAAAGATTAACAGAGCTAATATACAACATAACATTATCAATAACTACAGGTACAACATATTTATATTTTGTTATAAATAAGAAACGTACTATCATCTAACATTTTCAATTTTATTTAATTATATGTATTTAAACTAACATATAATACAAATGCGTACAAATGATATTAGTTTAGACTTGTAATATTTAATGGGGGACTAACTGTTTCCTTTATAATTGTTTACAAAAAATACATTAATTAATTAATTATTCAAACGTTTTGTAGCTGATTGTTTATGAAAATGATATCTTTGTGACAACAAATCGCTGCAAATGTGTCATATGATTTGAGGGCAAATGTCTGATAAATGTATACAAGGGGCACATACTATATTTTCATGAATACTTCTCTAAAATATACTAAAAACGAGTATTTTTAAAATTTATTTTAGAATAAATAATACATTTTCTTTAATTTGTTCAAGTATTATTTATATATAATACACTTTCAAATGCAAATACAATACCATGGCAGTACAATTTGTATAACATGTATTATTTTCAAAATTATGTAAATATAATACTTTACATATCGGAATATTTATTTTACAATTTTTTGAATATTTGTTTCACTATTATAAAATACTCAACATGTTTACCAGTAATTTGGAATTATTTCTAGATTTAAAAATACACTCATTTTGAGCAATTATGATAAATTTGTATTCATTTTGTATTTGATCATTTTATTTAATATATGTCATTTAATAAGATATCACATGTGTCTAATTATTTTATTTTATATTGAGACCCGCTATGAATTTACGATACTGGTATTATGATTTCAAAAGTTGTAATAAGTAATAACGATTAATAATAAGCAGAGATACATAAATCACGAATAGCCCCCCACCCGTATGTTTAATCACAAAAAAGCACTTCTATGGATAGGTTTAAATGTCTAAATTGGACTTAAAAGGGTTAAACCGTTTTTTAAAATAAAATTATTTGAGTTTTGTAACAAGTTATATGTATGTACTATATTGTTAGTAGACAGTATACAATTGATTCATTAATCATTAATCATTAATGTGTTAACCTTACAGGTAACGCACAAATTTAAACCCGTAAAACAATGTCCTTTTCCATGAAAATGTAAGCTTTCTATATCCATATATATAAAAAAGTACTTGAAAATCAACACAATGTGTTCAGTCACCTAGAGGTCTAAGTCTTTCTCCCGAAATAGTTCAATGCTACATGCATTCACTTAAGATGAAACCATTTCATGTGCTAGACTTTAGAACTTATCTTTTTTTATATTGACAAGGCCGGCCCAAATTTTTTTTTAAAGATCTGGTAAAAATACTTTTTAGATAACAGCGATCTACGATCATCAACATTGCAAAATGCTGGCTTTGATATTTTCCCCATTGCTTGACAACTGTGACTGTAGATCGTGGAGGTCACACATATTACGGAACAAATGTTGTTATTATACTATGTTATAATACACACATTTTAATGTAATGCAACATTTGTTATTATTATAATATATATATGTATGGATATATCTAGGTGCGACACCCTGTAATTAGTTGTTGATTTGGTAGATTTAATAATATATAAATTCATAAAAAATCATAATAAATTTAATTCAAATAACTATCAAAATTACTGGAACATATTTTTATATTATTAAGATATCAACTATTTCTAATCTAAAGAATATAACTATCTACAATATATTCGTTGTGCTAAACAAAAGCGTATGCATGTCATGGCCTGTCTCCAATGTAATCATAATGGTTTTTGAAAAAAATAATCAATATTCTAAGTAATATAATATATTATTTGAAAAATTGAATAATTTAAAATAACTAATTGAAAAATAATATATACATGACAAATAAGAACACAATGAAAATATATTCTGAAATGAAATATGAAAAACAAGTGAAATAAAGATAAAAACTCAGTTTTATATTTCGAAAACATTAGGTTTGACATCATAAGAAAATAGTATGTACATTGAAAGGCACTACGTTTCATTAATAAAAAATGTATAGGTATACAGTTTGATAGTGTAAGGAGTATTGAATTTTTTCTGCAAAATAATCTATCTACTAATCCTGACCAAAACCAGCAAAATTGATGCTTTTGATAAAAATGTAGAGTTGCGTCAACTTTTCGTTCATAATATGGGCATTTTGAATCAAAGTTCATACTAAATAGTTGTACCAGTATGTGTACTACATACTATTACAATATTAGTGTCTCTCACTATTTTAACGGTAACAACAAATATACTGTATTTTATATACTACAATTTAAACTTTATGTACTGTCAATATCAGACATTATTCTTAAAAATTAAATGGCTAGGGTCAATGTATAGATACATCTATACATTTAAAAAAATATATATTCTATTTTTAAGTGCAAATTTATAAATAAAATTTGTTTAATTAAAATTTTATTTAATGTTTAGTATCCTCATATAATATAAAAACAAGGACAATCTGAATAAATGTTTCAAATGATCCACACTAAATTGAATGCAATCCTCAATACGTATTGGGAAGTTTCCTAGACCATTTTGAAATATTTCAAATGTTGTTCTGTTATTTTTCAAACAGTATTGATTGTATACTTTATTATGTTAGTGTGCCCACAAACCATAATCAGTTGTTAGTAAAATCAGTGGACCTAGGAGGCCTTTCAATACTACTCGATCATAGACAATTCATCTACCAGCTAGTTTGTCATCAATGTAACCAGTACGAATACAATAATACTATGAGTATGTTTTGCGTACTCGGTTTGTAAACTGTGGCAATACCTTTTCTTTTATTAGATAGTATGGTACAATATATGTAACCAGTTTTTGTTTCTCGTGATATATCAAATGATATAATCTGAAAATAGCCAATACATGGTCAAATTTTCAATTTCTTTGAATAAATAAGAGTTAAAATTCTTTAGTGTACCTACTTTATTTTCCAGCCCAATGGGAATGTTGTGCTTTTTAACAACGACATTTAGTGAAAATTTGCCTTCCTCTTTATTTTCTTCAGTCGTGACAGTTGTTGTTCAACCTGATATCGAACGATATTTGACTAAGTATATTAATACAATGTTGTAGTTTACAAATGTGAGGCACCAATACCTTATCGTACAAACAGTATACATAGCGTTCTTTATTATATATTGTTTTGTAAAATTATCGCACACACTAAATGATTGTACACTTTATATTTATAGTTTTGAGCACTGATACCATATATTATAATCTGTCCAATATCGTTTCTCGGACAGCAGTAGATAAATTAAATCTATGCATTTTGATAAATCGATTAATTTTATTAAAACTACAGTATTCAGTTATTTCGAGCAGGGTGTGCAGCTATCATAATCTCCTGACTATAATCTAGTATGCGCTGGGTACGTATTACGTCGAATTAAAGCTTTTCGTGTAAAACATTATTTTGTCAGTTAAGAGAAATTCAAACAATTTCTAACAGAACATAATTGAGGTAATTGTTCACAAACTAACGTCGTCCAGATATTGCAACAGTGCTCGATGAACAGAAACTGTTGTCCGCATTTAGTCAGCAGAGCATATATATGAAAAGGTATTGCACCAACTATGATAGAACCTATGAAGACGGTCATAGAGAATGATTGGTCATACTTATTGTGATCCAGGCTTGCATTTATATTTGATACAAACAACTTTTTTTCGGTGTAGCCTAGATAAACAAATTTTTAGAATGTGACGATGTATCATAATCCAATGACTTATCTGTTCTTCTTCTGTCCAATAAACGAAATTTCAAATAATTGTATATTGGAAGTTAATTGGATATGATATCTGAGTTCAAAACTAAAAACTTTGATAGCGATATTAAATATATTTTTTGACAAAGTTCATATATTTTTGAAAATATTTAATTATATATATATATAATACATTTTTAAGAAAAACTAATGACGTATATTTTTCTTAAAGCAAACGGAAAACTTTCTTTTCGACTATATTGACATTGCTAATTTTTAATTATCATCTATTGTAAATTTTATGGATATAGAAAAACAAAAATAAATTAATCCCATTTACATTGACATTCACATTTACAATATCATTATAAATTATTATTTTTTATCTCACTACTCTGGAGAAGCATTATTAAAAAAATATACAGTTAAACGAACTAAAAGAACTAAACAGTATAGATATTGAAATCGTAAAAGTTAAGTATATAGTTAAGATATCAGCTGTTATAATAACTAAATGTAGTCAATTGTTTTTAACGAAAATACATAAAAGTGTTATACTTATATATATATATTATAACAAAAACATTAAACACATTTGGACAGCTCTGTGTGTAACTATCAATTTGTTAATGCTATCCTTTGCGCATTGTAGATCTTTTATTCAAAGACAATATGTAACATTTAAAACTATATTCCTAAAATCCACCGCACAAATGAAACAAAAAGGATATCGAGTTTTGTAATATCATTTGAGTGCTTATATTTGTTTTAAATTACGTTTTGTATTTAATTAGTAATAACAGTTTCAGTAATAATAATTTTAGTTCAAAAATCGATTGAAGCTTAATATTCGAAACGTCTGAAAAGTTACTATTAAATATGTTTAAATTAAATGCACAACTGTAATTTTCGTTTTATGATTTGGACCAAACGTTCCATATTCTTAGTTAATAAAAACAATAACTGCAATTTGGTTTTACATAATTGTTTACAAACATCTACAATATACATGATTTAAAACTTTAAATGAAGAACACCTACATACAAATATATTTAAAAATGTAAAGAAAAAAAATCATTATTCGGACTAAATGGAATTCATGTATATATATATATATCAAAGTTGTTTTTAATATATTTAAAAGTATATATGTATTTAATGTATATATATATTATTATTTTATCTTTCCCAGCTTATAAACAGAAACATATGCTTTAAAAATAAAACAAAAAATAAATATATTTCGATTATTATAAATATATCAAATTCAAAATGTTGTACTTTTTAAAACTCACTATTTACTTCAATATATAAAAATTGAAATATTGTACACCATTTTTTTACGTCAACTAAAAAATATATATTAATGATTAAAAACAGTAGGTGCCTATGTATGATGCAAGTATTAGTAAAATGCAATACATTATGCCGACATTACTTAAAAATCAATTTTAATCAATATATCGTGTTCTATAAATTTGGTGGCTATATTTGGTGTGTAATCCAAAATGACCCGAAAAAAGTTGTTTAACCCTTAAAACACGGAGAGTAGACGATAGGTCTAAAACGACCTTAAAATAGAATTTTCTCAATAATAAAAACAGATTGGACAATGAAATGTAATGACAATTTTATTTAATGTGTTTTATACGTTTTTTTTTAAATCGACATTTTTAATAAAAAAAAGTAATTAGCATGTTACTTTAAAAATACTGGAAAATTCCCTATTCATTTGCCAATCCTTACCTTTGTAATACACCAAGTGTCATAAAAGCGATAATTATAGATTGGATAAAAGTTTCACATCGACAGACACATCTAATTGGCTAAGTGTGTGGAGGGAGGGGTGTGGGAGTTTCCAGATGAAACTTTTCGTGAACTTATATCATTTTTTTTCACACATTATAAAATTTCTCATATTTCAAGTGACAGTGGATCTGATTAAGAAGATAATGTCATAGAAAACATTCTCGTAGACGAAGTTTGTAAGTCAGGATCGGAAAATGATGATGCCGTAGTAGACGAAAATGATGTCAGATTTTTGTCTTGGAATAATAGAATATTTGGAGCAACAAGATCCTGAAGAAAGAGGAAGACATGTCTGTGAAAACAATTTTGCTTTAACACCGTGTCCTTTACAAGATGTACAACCAGCCAGTATACCATAGTCCTGGATGTTGGAAGAAATTGTGAACATGACGAATTTGCGGGCAAGAAGGGCTATAGATCTGGAGAAATGTCTCAAACGATTTATACGCGATGGTTTTACGTCAGCAAAGATGAATTTCTCGCATTCATCGGGATTCTGTATATTTCTGAAAGTCTAAAATCAAATGGTCAAAACGTCAAGGATGTATTTGATAGGCTTTGAGTCCTCCAATGTCAAAAGACGATTCCAGCTAATTATAAAGTTTCTCAGATTTGATAGCAAGAAAACAAGACGCAAACGACAAGCCCTTGCCCCAGAGAAAGAGATCGTCGAGTGAATACGCATTACCATTTGTGTAATCGATTTGTTTGTGGAGAACAAAATGTATCTACTTGCGACTATGTGTGCAACCATTATTAGATAATTAACGCTAGTAATATGACATATATAATCCGTGTGTATTTCAAACATTCAAAAAACATTTCCTAAATGTTATTTATAAACTTTAATTTCATATATATTTATATACCTACATTTATGAATCGCTTTAAAAAACATGTTTTGCAAATATGTTATTGTTACAAACTTACAATACGTTTGATGAAAAAAATCGTTCTCGGAAAATATTACATCTGTCTAATTTTATAGAACACATTGTAGAAAATAAATAAATTCACAATAAATATATATTTAATAATACAATATGATATGCATTTGCTGACGTAAATGTTTGTGACTTTTTGTATGTATCTGATCTGTATGATATCATAACTATGGGCAACAGAACTGGCGAATTTAGATTAATAATCCTTATGGTACATAATAATTCAACAGATAAATTAAGTGATTTGATTGGTTGTAATGTCCGACAGTGAGACAATGTCGTCTATTTTTAGATAGGGAAGTTCTGGATGCATCGTCCAGTTTGCGTGCTTAGAGTAACTTTTTGCTTTGCTTTGCCACCCTTCCCTTCTTTTTTCAAGAGTCATAGGACCCATGATAGCTGCCGTTACACAATAGACATCAATGCATTACTGTCGTATGAGCTATCCCGGGTGCCTACATCGATGTTCAACCACTCGGATGACATGATAACAGGAAAGGCTAAGGCGCAGCTGAAGAAGAAACTACAAGTTGAGATGTCATCAAGAAACGTATTACCAAAAGTTAAATGTAGATTGCTATATGGTTCAGCTGTTCTCTGTGTGATTCACTGGCAAGCGAATGGGACAGTCGGCGACTTTGTTATCCATTGTTTCTACGATTTTTATTAATCGATGAACAGAAATATCTTGCAATGAAAAATCAGTCAAAGAAAAAAAGAAGGTAACAGCCTATATTTTTCCGAATTCAGAGAATGGAATAAATGTTTACAACCTTCAGTAGGGTATACAAAACGCAGAACATCTAGAACATCAGCAGAACCAACACCGCCTTTACAAAATATTCCGTCTACTCCATATTTATCGTCGGAAACCTTCTTATCAAAATAATTGATTACTTTCCGAAGGATTGTAGAACCAAGTTTTTCCTAACTACTTCAATTTTTAATTATTAAAAATTTCAAGTTGGATAAATATAGACACATTTTTGATGATGATGTACATTCAATGTTCAAACTTAACTAACTTCATTTGATATGTTGTAGGTGGACGAATACAAACTCTACCTAATATTGGATTGGCTAGATTTTTTAAAATTGTCAAGAAAAACAACAGTCCAACGCAGCTCATTAGAAATGATTAGAAATTATGATTAGTAAAAAAAAATAAAAGACAAATAACATCTATCGAGCCGCCCGAAGTTCAACGAATATCGTCTTCTTTTAATTGAAAAACTTAGAATTAAGGCAACATAATTCGAAGTTACTAGGGTTCTTTTTATGATCAGGTAAGATGTAGAGATCTGATGACAGTGCATCATAGTTACTTTATAGCTGGGAAATATTAAATCATTTACTGTTTTACGAAGATTATTGTTATTAGATCTGTCGAAGAGAAGTAAATTACTTACAGCGAGTAGGAAATGTAGTCTTATTAAATGCAATCAAATATTTTGATAAACAGCTTCTTAACCAGTTTCGACCACGGATACCAACATTATATAGAAACAAGTAAAACACGTCATGCTCTACTTTTCTTGACGATGAGCGATCAAAATAATCTCTCGTTTTTACCAAATCTTCAGGTTCTATTGCTTTTACCGGAAACTCTGCATTCGATATTCATTCTTGAGAAGATACCCCTAAGGTATTTGCCTATGGTTTATTATTGGCAGTAATACAATTTTGTCCTTCCAAAATAATGATCTGTTGAACAGAAGACAGATATCCGTGTAGGAAGCCTCTTGAATAAATTAGCGTACTAGGAAAATGCATAAGGCCATCTTTCTTTTGAAGTTTGGAGTACCATAACCGAATGTATTGAGATAGAGACTGAATTGGCATTGTTTCGATCTTATCCGATATATATGCTGTTTTCTGATAAATGCTTTGAACTTTTTACGTTGATCAGTTCTATAATTTCGTTTAATACTGTTTCGCTTTTTGCTTTTTCCTTCTTCCTCTAGTTTTGTCATTTAGCCATGGTGTTCTTATTATACAAGTCCTTGTAATCATCATGACTAATTAAATTTATCTCTTTCCTCTAGGCATTCGTCAACCATGTACACTGATCAATCATGTTATTAATATCTGGCGGTATTTGTATGTCAATTAACATTACTAGAAAGATTATTACACAATTTTCCAAATCAGAAATCATGTTCGTATTGATGCTATCCATGAAAAAACTTTTTGAAACGTCCTAAAACCTGGAGATATATATATATATAAATTAATATAGCACTACTATGCTAGGCAGTTTGATATCGATTTTACATATTTTAAAATCTGTTAAAGGTATTTTCTATAATATTATTGGAACACCATATATATTGTAAACGAAACAATAAATAGTTGAGTGATAAATAAAGATGTTTGTACATGATATATACACATAATTAAATATTAAAAAAATTAAATAAATACAAATGTATTAAATAAATACAAATTTTAGAATAACAATAATTATATAACAATACATTACCTAATTTAAATTTATATTTCACTGATATTTAAAATGGCACGTAAAATGTACGTAGTGAACTGCATTTTCATAACATCAAGGTTTTGTGAGAGTCCGACCTCTGATGTATATCATGGTGATTACAACAAACATTATTAGAATACCTATAATGCCGATTGCCAAACCAATATATGCGTACATTTTTATGCCTTTAACTGAAAAGGCATTGAAGTATGTTTTTAAGTAGTGACTAACAGGGATATATTGTTTTGTATATATTTTTTTTAATTGAAAATGAAATTCATTGCTTTTACATAACGTTTTTTATTATTGGATATCTAAATTAATTTTTATAAATATGTATTTAAACGTTTTTACGATAAAATCTAATACTTACAACTAGTCGAATTCAAAATGTGGATAACGCTTAAATGTTCTAAAATAAATAAAAATAAATAAACAATTATAAATATTACATAACTAGCATTTGTAGAATAGATGTTATTTTTAATAATTTTATAACTAATACAAATTATATTTGTGTCAGAGAATATACTACAAACCCTAATTATTACATAATATAGGGTTGGTCAAAGCGTTCAAATTAGCTTTTAACCTGTGTATGTGAGTAGCATGCCAGCTACATACTTAAATGTATGATAATTGCAATCTTACATTTAACGTTTTGAGGAGAGCGGTAGCCGAGTGGTTATAACTCCTCACCAGGAATCCTATATGGTCTTAGTGCATAGACTGTATTGCTTATAATTATTGTTTAATACAGGATTAATAAGAAATAAGAGCTAGATTTCTGGCATTTGGTCTTCCATTAATAAAAAAATATTTATTTCGAAAAGCAAACAATATATTTAATGTATTGTATATTTAATTAATTTATTTAATAAATTTCTGATTATTCTGTTTTAACGTTTAACTTCCTTGATTGTTAGGTTGATCTAGAACATATTTGCATTAAATATTTAGATATAGGAAGGTCGCTTTGTGAAATAATCGTTATTACCAACATTTTGTATGAACATTTATGAGCATAGATAATAAAATAATCTCATTCTCCAAATTCGTACTCATTGGAGTGTGATTTTTGTTTTGTTCTTTATGCTCATTAATGTGCATAAAAAATGTTGTATTTTTGTCATTGTATTTTTGACGGTAAGCTACATCACTAATACTAAACAGCTAAGTATTCTGAAAAATATAATGCATAGATTTAAAATATTATACAAGTAATATTTCTAAAATATCTTACTATTCGTGTCTGCATTGACATGACCAATATTTTTAAATTGACTATTTGAAATCTCGTAGATAGAAATTTGGTACTTCGTCGAATGTTTCAAGGCATTTATAGATATGGATATTTGTGTTTCGTTTATTACAATATTTGAAGATTCAATGAAAGGTATATATTGGATACACACATCTTCTAATTCATCAGTGACTTCTTTTCGTATATTATACTAGAAATAAATAATTTATCTTCGAATAAAGTACACACATGTATGATATAATATGTACTTTCATTATGCATTACTGCAAATGTTATTATGCAAATGGTGAACCAAACATGTAAATAAAGTATGTATATGCATTTATTTATAATCACTTTGTAATCAATAATAACATACAGTAAACAACAAACATTATACAACGATATCAACCAATAAGAATCATACAACCAACTTAAAACAAAAAAACATCCTACAACAAACAACAAACATCATACAACGAACTTTTAACAAAAAACGTCATACAACAAACGTCATACACAATAAACATCAAACATCCTACCACAAAGTTGAAACAAAATCGTCATACAACAAACTTGAAGCAAAAAACATAAACAACAAACACCACACAACAACATCAAACTTCATACAATGAATATCAAACAACAAACATCATACAACAAAACTCATACAACGAACATAAAACAAAAAACAATAAACATTAAACATTAAACCTTAAACTTCAACAAACGACAAATATCATACAACGAACATCAAACAATACACATTAAACATCATACAACTAACTTAAACAAACATATGTTATACAGCAATCATAAACTATTCCAACTAACACCATGCAACAAACATTAAACAATATTAAAATAATATATCATAATAGACCAGTTATTTGAAAAAAACAGTATTTAAATAAATAAGCTAACGTAGAAATTGTTTAAACATTTTATACGATCTCAATTTATCGTTGTTATTGGTGTTATTTTAATCGCCTTTTGATCATATTATATCGATAATAAATACCAAATTCCTTTCAGTTATTAAATGCTTTTCAAATGTTTTATAGATTGAATTAAATCAATAAATAATGACCAAATGCTTATTAAAATAGATCGTATATTGATTGAATTCAAAGTGTACACATATACTCTCTATGAATTAAACACAACATTATATGATATGGCAATATTGATTTGAATATTATGTAATTTTGGCTGGCAGAATTACAGCGAAATTGTAATCAATCATAGATATACTATCTTTATTTAAATTCTATATAATATATCTATGGTATTTTCCTAAATATTAGCAAAAATTAAAAGCTTTTAAATTGTTTATTTATACTTATTAAAGCAATTGTTACATCATATAAATTATTTTATTACAAATTTGTTATCATTAAATGCAGGTACATTAAATTTTAAATTAAATGTAGACAGCTACAAAAGTTTTGGTCATCTTTATTTGTCCTAGATAACATTCAATTGGCTAGAGAATCAAATTCTAATATTGTTCATTATTTATCAATCACATTTTTGGTTTTATTGATATACCATAATTGTAATATATACATAAATAATTTTAAATTCATTGAAATATTTGTAAACGTTTTATTTTTGTGCACTTTCCTAAAAGCTTTTCGATGGAATCTAATAAATACAAAATATTATATAATACATTTTCGATTTATTTTGTTACTTGTGCAAAATAAAAGGCAGAACGAGAATTTTGTTATTTTTGTTCTGATTATGAAGCTTTGTTTAACCTTTTCGGAGAGGTGTCTATACATATATATTCCCCATATCTAAAATGTTTTGGTAGTCCTAGAGTTTAAAATTACTATACAAAATTATACAACATAGGTGAAACAACTGGATCAGCGTGATATTGTAATATTACAGTTGGTGCAATTAACTAATGATATATTTGGCATATGCTGATTTTCCATTTTGTTTATTTCTTCGGAAAGTCATCCAAATCCAAGTTTAACAGTTCATCAAGGCTTGCCAACTCATTGTTCTCTTCCAAATGTTCCGCTTCGATCATATTATGTTTCTGTTAATATATGCATTATGAAGAACCATAACCAGAAACAGAACAACCTAAAGAAGGACTAACACCAAGACGTTTGCTTAATTATATTGACATGTCCTCCTTAGTTTGCAATATACGCTAAATATATCCCTAGAACCCTTGTATGACCGGAAAAACTTAATTTCAATTTCTTTCCCGAAAAGCGTACATGTATAAACTCTAAGGCAATTGTTAGTATCAGAAACTTGCAAATATTCAGCATCATAGCATTAATAATGGCATTTATTCCCATTGTATTAAAAGTATTCCTCATCAGCTTCAGAAAATAACTATTTTGGCAACTGCTAAAACAAATCATGTTTCATGTTCAGTTTCGATAAATATCTCATAAATATTAATCGTTTTTTCTCAAATGCAACCACCTAATTTCGTCATTTCGTCTTTAAGAATAAAAATGTATTGTTTCCCATTTTCATCGCGTTTTAAAACAAAGTCACTGTTTCTCATACTGTAAAAAATTGTATTCCCTCTTCTTGGGAACAAAATGTGAACAATAACAAAAATTAATCACTGTAACTGCTGCGGAATTAATTGATTTAATGCTGTTTTAAGCTCATTGGCAGAAATGTGTTCAAAGTTATCGGGGCTTCGTCTCAAATCAATCTTAAAATTCTTCAGTAAACAGTGAAAGAGTCTAACGAATTTTGAAAAATATTTTGCACACACAAGGACAACGTTCTTTTTTTAAAAGTAACGCTTCAAGCCTTGTCGGTAAGACAGGTATGTGTTTCGGTTGTACCGTCCGTCAGCATTTCGTAACGAAGATAACAAGTTGCTTAACAACGTATCAAGCTGTTCAATCACAACCGTCTCTGAAGCTCAGTTCTCATATCAGCTCAAGTATTCCGATCCTGAATGCATTGACATCAATTTTCGTAGAATAATCAGTATTTTTGTAGATTCTAGTTCAAGCAATTCTGTAGAAATTCAATGCAAAATACAATGCAAAATATCACTACTGATCATAATTCAAAATTTAATTAACCATTGATAATAATTAATTTTACTATGCATGCATGGATAATACTTTTCAATCCATTGAAAATATAACAATATATAATAAATAGAAAAAACAAATTACAATTAGCAGATTCGTTTACAAATGTGTAACAAAAGGCAATCAGAAATTTATAAAAATATTGTCTTTAAATTCAGTGTTTTTGACGAGTTTTACTTTTTAACTTGACAATGTTCACTTGAATGTGATATATACATTATCAGAGGAACGTCGTCTGATAAACAGTAGCGAATTCTTCGTGCAAAACCGGAGATCGTTGTCGCTACATTAAGACGCCCGTGGGAGTTTATATAACAGGTTCTTTAGACACTGTTCTGCTTTTAACTTGAGTTTTATTTAACAGGTTTTCTAGAAATTGTTTTGCTTTTAACTAAATTTTAAAGAATCATTATGTCATTAACACTGTTGTTCATAATTTGTTCCTTAATTAATTTGTATATCTTCTTATACAATTGAATTCAAGGTGAACCACATCTGAGCACCGTAACTGGTATTTCTGTTTTGGTAATTGAGGAAGTCGATATAATGGTTGAAAATGGACACTTTGCCGAGTTGAGGTCGCTGCATGATTGGATGTCAAACGAAAGTACCTTGATACCTTGATACCTCGAGTAGAAAGAGCATAATGGCCATGCGACGAACACTGGCATTACTGTTGCAGAAGACCAGATTACGATCTGGATGCTGCCTGAGGAAGCAGAAGAGGTGGAGTCCTTTGTCATCCTGACGACAGTGTAGCTTCCACTCAGTCAATTGGTCGATGCGTGTGTGACATCAATCATTTTGGTGCGGCCTTCGGTCAGGTTGAGCAGAATGGTGAGGTTTCCTTTGCAGAATATGGATAAGATGGTGAAATATAAGACAGACGAAATGTTTACAGAAAAAAATTATATATTTTAAAAATATATAATACTTCGATATTTCAGAAACAAATTCCTGCCTATCGCATATAGCACCTTTACACAAGATACTAGTATTAACAAAATAGAGTTACAATGTATTCTAAATTGAAATAATGTTTCTAGGAGTAAATGGGGGGAAACGGCCAAGATGGCCAATAATTTAAAAGCTTTATTCGTCTCCTATTGGCTAAAAACTGAAATCATGTTAAATTAGTGAATGGCTCCCAAATTTTTTGAGTTATCTGATCGACTCAAAATTTTCCGGATTTTCATTGTGAGTTAGTTCCGTATGATCCCCAAAAAGGCTAAAAATATTGAATTGGGGCTGAAAATTTTTTTTTTATAGTTTGGGTTTAAATTGGAATGTTTAAAATGTTATTATTTATCAATATCAACACAACCAATATTCTTATCTACAATATTAACTTCAAGATGTCTTACCTTACAAAATTTAAATTTAGAACAACGAAATAACACAATGCGTTTACAAGAATTCTTTTCAAATACAACTTGACATGGTAAAACATATTCTTGAATTACTGCTATATAACTGTAAGAAAGCAACATATCAGCTCTTTTCCATGATAACTGCATATTAAACTTTGAAGGCACTACTTTTATTACTGTTGATGCATTGTTTGCTGTTCTTTTAACAACTTTATCCGTAAATTTTCCTGTTCCGTATTTTGTTTCTTCAGATAAATAATAAGAGTACTCGGTGTTAGGAGTTAAACCAACTATTGTGTATGTGTTTCTATTGGTAGGGATCATTTTCATAACAATTATGGGAGATTTGCTAAAATATAAAAACATGTTTTTAGTACGTATATAATTATTTTTCATATAATTATTATTCTTTTTTTAAATTAATATAATTACCCATTTAACCCTTGGTTAAAAGCCTGTCTTAAAGTTATAATTTTAGTTATTTGGTAGAATCTTACATTATAATTACTAGCTAAATGTACAAAATAGCGTAACATGTAGGCCTATAGTAATAAGCATAAGTAAGCTCTCAGATATCTAAATATGCATGTAACATCTATAATGTATGGCTGTATAGGATACCTGGGGTCTGTGTAAGTCGCTACAAATAAGTGCAATACATCTACCTTATTTTCGTAGGATAATTGTAACTACATCTTTAGATTACTTAAAAGCTGCTTAAAATTTACGATTTAGATTGCCTATTAATTGTAGCGTTACAATTATTGGAAGTAATTGTGAAACCGAATAATTGTAAAATTGTAACCACAAGTCTAGAAGTGTAGCTTAATGGAACAGGCCTCTGGAAATGGGGTAATATTTGAACGTATGTAACTCTAGGCCCATATAAGTAATACTACAAAAAGTGCAAACCCATATAAACCAATAGCTTGAATTGATAAAAGATTGTTTCAATTCACCAACATCCTAAATAGAAGGTTACTATTTATTTTTCTACATGGTAAACATATCATAATGTATAATTCACATGAGAATCCATCAAAATTATTGTTTTTCCATATATACTTGGCCCAAATATGAAATAAAAGTTTATGATGTAATTAATATCAATAACATCAATATCAACCTGTGCTTATACAAACGCTACATCGACGAAACCTGCATTCTCACAACTTCCCAAGACGAAGCAACCCTGATCCTTGACAAACTGAACAACCAGCACCCAAGCATTAA